>JABMCL010001012.1:565000-612500 GCA_018857735.1 Alviniconcha marisindica
AGGTGAGGAGGGGGGGGGCAGGATGGAGATGTATGGACCAGGGGCAGTGGTAGGTGAGGGGGGCAGGATGGAGATGTATGGACCAGGGGCATGTGTAGGTGAGGAGGGGGGCAGGATGGAGATGTATGGACCAGGGGCAGGTGTGGGTGAGGGGGGGCAGGATGGAGATGTATGGACCAGGGGCAGTGTGTAGGTGAGGAGGAGGGCAGGATGGAGATGTATGGACCAGGGGCAGTGTGCAGGTGAGGGGGGGGGGTGGAGATGTGATGGACGTATGGACCAGGGGCAGTGTGTAGGTGAGGGGGCAGGATGGAGATGTATGGACCAGGGGGCAGTGTGGAGGATGGGGGGGCAGGATGCAGAGTATGGACCAGGTGCAATGAGATGGGGTGGGGGGGGGCGGGGGCAGGATGGAGAGTGGGCGTATGGACCAGGGGCAGTGTAGTGGGGGGGGGGGGCAGGATGGAGATGTCATGGACCAGGGGAGGTGTGGTGGGGGTGGGGGGGCAGGATGGATGTATGGACCAGGGCAGTGTGTAGGTGTGTGTGTGGGGGGCAGGATGGAGATGTATGGACCAGAGGCAGTGTGTAGGTGAGGGGGGGGGGCAGGATGGAGATGTATGGACGTATGGACCAGGGCAGTGTGTAGGGGGGGGGGGGCAGGATGGAGATGTATGACCAGGGGCAGTGTGTAGGTGAGGGGGGGCAGGATGCAGATGTTATGGACCAGGGGCAGTGTGGAGGTGTGGGGCAGGATGGAGATGCATAGACGTATGGACCAGGGTCATTGGGGGGGGGCAGGATGGAGATGTATGGACGTATGGACCAGGGGCAGTGTGGAGGTGGGGGTTCGGGGAGGGGCAGGATGGAGATGTAAGGACGTATGGACCAGGGGCAGAGCGGAGGGGGCAGGATGGGGTAGGCTTTGGGTGGTGGGGTTGGGGATGGGGGTTGTGGGTGGGGGTTGGGGTGGTGGCTTGCATGGGTTTGATGGCATGTGGGTGGAGAGATGTGGGAGGGTGGTAGGAGGGGGGCGGGGTCTATTACCTTGAAAAATAGGATATAACCGTGCATGCTATAAGTGTTTTGCAAAACATGAGTGAGCGTGATTACCGATAATACTGCCGCTTACTGACTGATCCTATTTGTGATAGTTTTTGTTTGTTTGTTATTGTTTCTTTGTTTCAGTCTCAAAAGGACTAACTCATAATATCGCCCGGGAGGAGGGGTGTGTGGCGGCATTGTTAACATTGTTTTACTTCAGCTCCTTGTCTATCTTCCCCTTTACTTCCTTCTTCTTTTATTATTTTCTATCTATCTTCTAACACCCAATGAAGACTCTCGGTCGAAAGCGCTTGTGTTTAATTGTTCCTTGTGTGTTGTCGTATAGGTGAGTGCGTTTCTCTACAGCTGTTCTATGATACTATTGGTGTTTAATTGTTCCTTGTGTGTTGTCGTATAGGTGAGTGCGTTTCTCTACAGCTGTTCTGTGATACTGTTGGTGTTTAATTGTTCCTTGTGTGTTGTCGTATAGGTGAGTGCGTTTCTCTACAGCTGTTCTGTGATACTATTGGTGTTTAATTGTTCCTTGTGTGTTGTCGTATAGGTGAGTGCGTTTCTCTACAGCTGTTCTGTGATACTATTGGTGTTTAATTGTTCCTTGTGTGTTGTCGTATAGGTGAGTGCGTTTCTCTACAGCTGTTCTATGATACTATTGGTGTTTAATTGTTCCTTGTGTGTTGTCGTAGAGGTGAGTGCATTTCTCTACAGCTGTTCTATGATACTATTGGTGTTTAATTGTTCCTTGTGTGTTGTCGTAGAGGTGAGAGCATTTCTCTACAGCTGTTCTATGATACTATTGGTGTTTAATTTTCATTTAATTTTAATTTTTTATTCTTTGTTTCTTTGTTTCAATTTGAAAAGGATTCCATTCGTACAAATATGTTCACACACACACACACACACACACACACACGCACGCACGCACGCACGCACGCACGCACGCACGCACGCACGCGCGTGCCGCACACACACACACACACACACACACGACGCACGCACACACGCACGCACACACACACACACACACACACACACACACACACAGAAACACAACGGGTAGAAACAAAGAAGAAGCAGACAAACGTAATGTTATTCATCAGTTTGTCATCAGACACACGCATATCTCAGACCGGGAGAGAAAGAAAGAAAGAAGACAAAAAGAAGAACAGACAACAATAATGATTGTCTTGTCCTTGGGTTCGGGTCCGCCCCCAAATGGCGCGGAGTGATTTATCCTCATCACTTCTTTCCGGAAGACCCTCCGCCGCCCTGAGCGCGCTGCCTACACCGTACCGTCAAGACGTGGTGGTTGGAGGGTTCCTCTCGTCAGTCCCGCCACTCATTCCGGCCGGGACGGGGCGTGCCGAGACCTGGGCTCTGCCTCTTATCGTTTGGGACCGGTGCGGAATACTGGGAGTTAATGTGATTGCTGGTAATATTGGATGTTTCGCGGGAAATCTAGCCAGTGCCTAGTTTTGGCCCAAGATGATCGGTCAGAACGGATTATCAAAGGAGTCATTCTCTTCGTCCAGCGTTCATGTCATTGTTTAGGGTGCAAATGATGTCGTCGACTCAAATAAGCTGAGTGAATAACGGACTTTTGCAGATGAGCATCGCTGCTGTTTTTACTTCTTCCCCCCCCCCTCCCCCCTCCGCCCCCTCCATTTTCCCCCAGTCGTTTAGGACACCGACAAATCTATATGCGTATTTGCTGTGCTCAGTGTTCCCGTCTGCATCCCAATATTCCATCTTTACTGTTCTGTTTCGGTCGCTCATCCGTCTTGCTTCCTTGGTTGCTTCCTGTTTTTGTATGAAGATGGAATATGTTAGAGTACTGTAAAACCTGCGAGACGGCATCGACCTTTAGAAAAGCTTTTTTTAATGTTTGTGAACGCACCTCGTTCCAGGGATCAATTCCAAAGGCTCATAATGTTGAGTTCTTGAACCTTATAGTTGTTGTCGTCATCGTCGTTGTTCTCCTTTGGATGTAGTTTCTCCAAGCTGGTCTGTGTGCGTTTGTATTAAATTTTGTCAGTAAACAATATTACAAATGAATCATTTTGTAAACCGCTGGTGCCTTATGTAAAAACCCAGACAAATAAGGAGCGGTGTCTGCCGACACGGTGCCAGATAAGAGGCGAGAGGGAATGAGGTGGCATTGTGTCCGGTCACCGTCCTCGGGTGTCTGGATTCCCTTAACAAGTTCCATCTCTCTCTCACCAGCCTGTGCTCACCTTCGGCCCATGGCCATGTTTGTACCCTGTTTTTAAAACCATTTTATTAGTACCCTAATTACTTTTTTCACGACTGTGTTCCTTGATTGTGTTAGATACTGCGTTGCATTAGTACACTGTGAGTGTGCTGGAGTGTATGTGTGTGTGTGTGTGTGTGTGTGTGTGTGTGTGTGTGTGTGTGTGTGTGTGTGTGTGTGTGTGTGTGTGTGTGTGTGTGTGTGTACGTACGTACGTATGTGTGTGTGTGTGTGTGTGTGTGTGTGTGTGTGTGTGTGTGTGTGTGTGTGTGTGTGTGTGTGTGTATGTGTGTGTGTGTGTGTGTTGGATACTTTGAGAAGCCTGCTTTATCGTGGTGTACAGTGTGTATCATTCTTTACTGTTATAGCACACTTCGTTTTGAAAGAACGCCTTCGGCTACTTTGGGGTGTATTCGCCATTTTTAACAATCTAACGTATTTAGAAAAAAGTTGTTCTTGCTGCGAAATAATTATCTCTTCAGTAATTATTATTACGGGAACAATCATGTTGTATGGTATTGCACTGGATTGGATTGGGTTGCTTTGGATTGTGTTGTATTGCATTGTATTTTGCGGTACCATTTATTGTGTTGTACTGCATTGCAGTATCTTGCATTGCATTGTGTTTTGTTTTATTGCATTTGTGTGTGTGCGCGCGCGCGCGTGTGTGTGTGTGTGTGTGTGTGTGTGTGTGTGTGTGTGTGTGTGTGTGTGTGTGTGTGAGGTCGTTTAATACCAGCGTTACTGTTCTGTTTGGGAATACCTTTTCCCGATCTGACACAAACACACACACACACACACACACACACACACACACACACACACACACACACACACACACACGAAAAGGTCAGTTCTGATAGGGACACCAAGCGCCTTTCTCTTGTTTCAGTACACACATTTATACATTGTCATTTGTATCAACAGTTTGTTTTCAAACACCTAACAGAAAGTGCAGATGAATATCATCACAAATTTCGTTTTTACCTGGAATGTTTTTTGAATGCACACTGCAGCTCAACCATTAAACCGCCATTACAATCATCTGTGAGAAGAACGATGGCTGTTAAATCACGAACAATAAAGCACACAAGCATACATCTACCAATAGGTATTGTCACTTGCTGAAGTTGTCTTTTTAAGACACTTTTTTTACTGGTCGTACCATGCGGATTTCAAATAATGTGGTTATAGCACTTGTGTCATCTGCAACAGTCTTAAAGCTTGCATATGTGCTGATGAAGTCTGTGATGACATCATACACACTTAGTGAAAACAACCGATTTTGAGTGTGTTAGGTACTGTATTTGTCTGCCGAAGTACAGCCATAGTTATAACTCTAAGCTAGCAAGCCTGCAGACCCAAATCTGATAATGACCACCCCTCCAGTAAAAACTACCCAATAATATCTATTTCGTGTGTTAAGATACCTTGCATCACACAGCGTGAATTATTGCAGAAAGGTGTGTGTAATCTCCGTGTTTCTGTTATCACGTGCTGTCCTTCATCATCACGTTGCTATGGCTACGTGCCCTTGTTAACCAGAGATGCTGAGTGTCCGCGAGGCCATGCTTGAAAAGGGCAGCTCGATTTTCTGCTTCAGCTGACAAAAAGAGCGTTGACGTTAGAGTTATGTACCCTTCTTACTCCTCTGGCGTGGTTCTTGCTGTCACGTCCGCAGGGGAGGGAACTGTATCCTGACTCTCTGCGCTTTTGTCCTCCTGCGATGTTTCTTCCGCTGGCCGTTTTCCGACAAATCTGTGGCCAAATCCTGGTGCCCTTTCGTCAATGCCGTCCGGAAGCCGTTTTCCGACAAATCTGTGGCCAAATCCTGGTGCCCTTTCGTCAATGCCGTCCGGAAGCCGTTTTCCGACAAATCTGTGGCCAAATCCTGGTGCCCTTTCGTCAATGCCGTCCGGAAGCCGTTTTCCGACAAATCTGTGGCCAAATCCTGGTGCCCTTTCGTCAATGCCGTCCGGAAGCCGTTTTCCGACAAATCTGTGGCCAAATCCTGGTGCCCTTTCGTCAATGCCGTCCGGAAGCCGTTTTCCGACAAATCTGTGGCCAAAAGCTGGTGCCCTCTCATCTATCCCGTCCGGAAGCCGTTTTCCGACAAATCTGTGGCCAAATCTTGGTGCCCTTTCGTCAATGCCTTCCGGAAGCCGTTTTCCGACAAACCTGTGGCCAAATGCCGGTGCCCTCTCATCGATTCCGTCCGGAAGCCGTTTTCCGACGAAACGGTGGCCGAATGCTGGTGCCCTTTCGTCAATGCCGTCCGGAAGCCGTTTTCCGACAAATCTGTGGCCAAATCCTGGTGCCCTTTCGTCAATGCCGTCCGGAAGCCGCTTTCCGACGAAACGGTGGCCGAATGCTGGTGCCCTCTTCTCACTGTCGTCCGACAGACGTTTTCCTACAAAGCGGTGCCCAAAAGCTGGTGCCCTTTCGTCTATTCCGTCAGGGACTCGCTTTCCAACAAATCGATGCCCGAAAGAAGGTGATCTCTCGTCCAGCCCCTGAGGAACACGCTTGCCGACAAAGCGGTGACCAAAGCGCGGAGCTCGCAGATCGATTCCATCAGGGACTCGCTTCCCCACAAAGCGATGACCGAAAGCAGGGGCCCTAGTGTCGACATCAATACGTTCATCGTCGCCGTCGTCCTCGGCAAACCTCTTGCGGATAGAATGAGTGTCGATCGAGTCCTCGAAGTCCCCAAAGTCGTCCTGGTCCCGTTTCCCGACGAAGCGATGACTGAAGGTCGGGGCGCGAAGCTCAAAGCCATCGGGAACTCGCTTGCCCACGAACCGGTGACTGAAGGAAGGAGCTCTGATCTCAAATCCATCCGGGACTCTTTTCCCCACGAACCTGTGACTAAATGAGGGGGCTCTGACTTCAAATCCGTCCGGGACTCTTTTCCCCACGAACCTGTGACTAAATGAGGGGGCTCTGACTTCAAATCCGTCCGGGGCTCTTTTCCCAACGAACCTGTGGTTGAAGGTGCGAGCTCTGAGATCAAAGCCGCTGGGCATGCGTTTCCCAACGAACCGGTGTCCGAAAGCCCGGGATCTTTCCTCTAAGCCATCAGGGACCCTCTTGCCCACGAATCTGTGCGAGAAGCTCGGCTGCCTTTTGCCGACGAAGCGATGGCTGAAGCTAGGCGCCCGGATGTCCAGCCCGTCCGGTATCCTCTTGCCCACAAACCTGTGTGCGAAAGCGGCGACTCTCTTGGTCAAGTCGGCGTCCTCGAAGCGATTACCGTCCAGGAGTTCAGCCAGGTCATCCAGATCCGCGCCTTCGCTGCCGTCGTCTGAGCGTTTGCCGACGAAGCTGTGTGAGAAACGAGAAATGAACTGCCTGCGCTGGTAAGGCAGCCTGAGGAGTCTTTTGTAGAGAAAATGGCTTCCAAACAGCGGGATGCTCCTCTTCGCCAGGCGCGACTGAGACAAGGCCGTTTCGCTGTCAGCTGCAACAGAGATAAGAACAGGCTAAAGAAGCGAAGCAAAAGCACTCACAAATCGCAATAATAAGGCTGCGATAGAAAATTGCTTACAATGCATATAACTTATTAAGAGGTAACACGTATTTTTAGTTTTAAATAACAAGCAGACATCCATTATGTAATGAAGAGAATGTGGTGTTGGAGTCACCTCTAACTACCATAAAATCCGGGAGTTCTCTTCTGTTTCTTCTTCCTCTCGATTACGCGGCAAGGTTGTCAGTAGTACTCCGTATTCAGTCACTAGCATTTTTCAGTAATACTCCGTATTCAGTCGCTAACATTTGTCAGTAATACTCCGTATTCAGTCGCTAACATTTGTCAGTAATACTCCGTATTCAGTCGCTAACCGGCCAGCAATGTCAAAAGGAAGAAACAAACAAGAGTATCAGCAGGAAGAAAGGAAGACCCACAAACAGCCAGCAGGAAGAAAGGAAGACACACAATCAGCCAGCAGGAAGAAAGGAAGACAAACAAACACCAGCGGTGTCAGTATGAAGAAAGGAAGACACACAAACAGCCAGCATGAAAAAAGGAAGACACACAAACAGCCAGCTGTGTCCCCAGGAAGAATGGAAGGCACACAAACAGCCAGCAAAGTTAGCAGGTACAAGAAAGATGAGAAAAGAACCATGCAGCATGCTATTGGTGCCAGATAAACTGGACGGCTGCTGCCAACGACTGGGTGGATTGCAACACCGTGTCAGCCCGGCACCAAGTCCGCAATCTCTCACAATCAGAACACTTCCAGAAACACTACGTCGGCAGTCTGCCACTGCTCCTGGTGTCAAGCTTGTTTCACAGGGGTCATTTTATTGTCAGGATTGTGTGAAACAGGGGTCATTTTATTGTCAGGATTGTGTGAAACAGGGGTCATTTTATTGTCAGGATTGTGTGAAACAGGGGTCATTTTATTGTCAGGATTGTGTGAAACAGGGGTCATTTTATTGTCAGGATTGTGTACCTTGCTCAATTCCATCGGCCGACATCCACCAATGGGTCTCTGTCTGTCTGTCTGTCTGTCTCTCTGTCTGTCTGTCTGTCTGTCTGTCTGTCTGTCTGTCTGTCTGTCTGTCTGTCTCTCTCTCTCTCTCTCTCTCTCTCTCTCTCTCTCTCTCTCTCTCTTAAGTTTGTCATTATATATATATATATATATATATATATATATATATATATATATATATATATATATATATATATATATATATATATATATATGCAGAGCGTACAGAAACGGCTAGCTGTATAAGCATTGTGATGAACTTAAAGAACGCCCTAGTTTATAATGTCAAAGTCATAATTTGAATATTTTTCTTAATGAAATGGGTCGCAAAACACATACATGTTGTATGTTGTGGCGGTTGTGTAGAGAATATCGGCTAATTCGCTGTTTCCTTTTCACGCCAACTTTGTTTTATGTAGCTATTTCTTCGTCGGAATTGTTTTCTTGTTGCTTTCCACATGAAAGGTCATGTTAAATGAATGGCGATGGTAGCAGGAAGCTACAAAGGTTATTATGATCAGCAAAACAAAGCACGAGCAACTGAAACCCTCACTCCCATAGAGGGGAGGGGTCACACAGAGAGGGAGAGAGAACGGGGAACACAGAGAGAGGGAGGGAGAGAAAGGGGCACACAGAGAGGGAGAGAGAAAGGGGAAAACAGAGAGAAGCAAGCAAGCAAAAGTTTATTTGATTGGCCTGTGGCCTTCACATAGGTTATACTAATGGAAAACAGAGAGAGGGAGAGAGAAAAGGAAACACAGAGAGAGGGAGGGAGAGAGAAAGGGGAACACAGAGAGAGGGAGAGAGAGAGAAAGGGGAACACAGAGAGAGGAGAGAGAGAGAGAAGGGGAACACAGAGAGAGGGAGAGAGAGAGAAAGGGGAACACAGAGAGAGGGAGGGAGAGAGAAAGGGGAACACAGAGAGAGGGAAGGGAGAGAGAAAGGGAACACAGAGAGAGGAGGGAGAGAGAAAGGGAACACAGAGAAGAGGGAGAGAGAAAGGGAAACACGAGAGAGAGGGAGAGAGAAAGGGGACACACAGAGAGAGGGAGAAGAGAAAGGGGAACACAGAGAGAGGGAGAGAGAAAGGGGAACACAGAGAGAGGAGGAAAGAGAAAGGGGAACACAAGAGAGAGGGAGAGAGAAAGGGAAACACAGAGAGAGGGAGGGAGAGAGAAAGGGGAACACAGAGAGAAGGAGGGAGAGAAATGGGCACACACAGAGGGAGAGATAAAGGGGAACACAGAGAGAGGGAGAGAGAGAGAAAGGGGAACACAGAGAGAAGGAGGGAGAGAGAAAGGGGAACACAGAGAGAAGGAGAGAGAGAGAAAGGGGAACACAGAGAGAGGGAGAGAGAGAGAAAGGGGAACACAGAGAGAGGGAGAGAGAGAAAGGGGAACACAGAGAGAGGAGGAGGGAAGAGAAGAAAAGGGGAACACAGAGAGAGGAGGGAGAGAAAGGGGAACACAGAGAGAAGGAGAGAGAAAGGGGAACACAGAGAGAGGGAGAGATAAAGGGGAACACAGAGAGAAGGAGGGAAAGAGAAAGGGGAACACAGAGAGAGGGAGAGAGAAAGGGGAACACAGAGAGAGGGAGAGAGAAAGGGGAACACAGAGAGAAAGAGAGAGTTAGGGGCACACAGAGGGTGGGAGAGTTAGGGGGCACGGAGGAAAAAAAAAAGGTGCAGAAAGAGAGAGAGCGGGGCACAGAAAGAGGGGGGCACAGAGAGGGAGCGGGGCAGAGAGAGAGAGAGAGAGAGAGAGAGAGAGAGAGAGAGAGAGAGAGAGAGAGAGGAGAGAGAGAGAGAGAGAGACACACACACACACACACACACACACACACACACACACACACACACACACACACACACACACACGCAAGATGGTAAATTTCACAAGACATGGTTGCAAGACCGACCGCCTTTCCTCCTCATTTCCAGATTTGCCGGGTTCCTTTCTTTTCTTTAGGAGAACTGTCGAGGAAGTTCCACCAGCTTTTGGTGTCAAAGATGTACGGAAAACGAAAAGCAAACCCCCAGAAGCTACTGACCAAAGGCCACATGCATCCTGAGACACCAAACCATATTTTAAAACGTCAAAACCACACTCCACGCCCCCCTTCCCGCCCCACACCCAATAAATATATAAAACTAAAATTAAAGAACGAAGGAACAATATTAAAACAGTTTTACGAGATATCACTGTATAGCTCAGTGGAGGCGTTTTGATCAGTTGGAACTCTTTCACCCCAGAATAGATCAATGCTAAGCACTAGAAACAGACAGTATGTCAATGCTAAGCACCAGAGATAAACAGTATGTCATTGCTAAGCACCAGAGTCAAACAGTATTTCAATGCTAAGCACCAGAGACAAACAGTATGTCAATGCTAAGCACCAGACACAAACAGTATGTCAATGCTAAGCACCAGAGCACCAAAGACAGTCAGAGACAAACAGTATGTCAATGCTAAGCACCAGACATAAACAGTATGTCAATGCTAAGCACCAGAGACAAACAGTTTGTCAATGCTAAGCACCAGACACAAACAGTATGTCAATGCTAAGCACCAGAGCACCAGAGACAAACAGTATGTCAATGCTAAGCACCAGACACAAACAGTATGTCAATGCTAAGCACCAGAGACAAACAGTTTGTCAATGCTAAGCACCAGAGACAAACAGTTTGTCAATGCTAAGCACCAGACACAAACAATATCGTTTCGCTCTTCACCCCAGTGTTCTGGAGACAACTAGCCGGCGCACACAGTGTTACAAGGCATTGCACTCACATACTGATTCCAACCGGGTGCAAATCACAGGTCAAGGAAACAAGGAGATTTGTCAACGACACAGCCATCGGAGGGATCAATTACACAAACGTACACAACGCACCTTGATTACGTCATTGATATTAAAGTAACTACTCGCTGCACGTGAAACGGCCGCATCGTGGCCAGCCTGGTTTGTGCCTTTGTTTGGTCGGTTGATTTGCTTGGTTTGTATGAGTCAAGTGTCCAGCCTACTTTGCTTTCTGTCTGGATGTCACGGTTGTGCTCAAACAAGTGTTTTAACAGAGACTTCAAGCAAACACGCAAGGATTGTGAAAAGACAGATACATTCACTTGTACGCTTCGTTTCGTTGTCCTAGGTATGCAACACAAGGAGATCTGAAAGGCAGAGAATCTGTAAATACATTCGCTGGTAGGCTTCGTGTGCTTGTGCTATCTACAGGTATGCAGCACACGTACTTCTTCAGGTACTTTTACCTTCCAGTCTGAGCTCCACAGAGCGCAGTCATGTTGGCTCGCTGGTTTTGCCAGCGAAGAGCAGGCCACAGTTGTCTCTCGACTTGACAGATACTTGCGCCACACATGCCGGCCTTGTTTATTACGTCAAAAACACAAAATTTAAGACGGGAAAATGCCGAGAGCACAGTTGTGTTGGACGATTTCCAAACGTCTGTTAAATACAAAAACAAAAACAGACAAACAAAAATAATAAATAAATAAAACCGGGTACAGTACAAAATTCGGCCATTTTGGTTCGCTTTTTGTCAGCGAAGAGCAGAAAAGCGTTGTCTCTTCATTTAACTGATAATTGTGCAACGCCCGCTGACTTTGTTCAGGATGTCGTAGACACGGATACCAGACGCTAAAATAATATAATAAAAAAATCGACCGGGTATATTTTTTGTATTAATAAACTGTTCTGAGTGGTTTTTATATAAATATAATTTGTTTCATTCCATTCCTACTGATAGGAAATGGGATGCTTCTTCGCCTGGTGTACCCTTTAAATGCAGAGAGAAGGCAGGAAAAGAGCCAGAAAATGAAATGCGGAAGTGTCAGACGGATGCAGCCCTTTCAGAGCACTTCTCCTGGTGTACCATTTACAAAGGATCCAAATGGATGCAGCCCTTTCAGAGCACTTCTCCTGGTGTACCATTTACAAAGGATCCAAATGGATGCACAGCTTTCCGGAGACTTGTAGCACTTGGAGGAAGCTTGTGCAGTGCTGTTGGGAGGGGGGGGAATGGGGGGGGGGGATTGGGCGTTCTTTAACCCTTTCAGTGCCAGCGACATAATGTATGCTTTCAATCTGCTTGTGGATTACGGTACCGCTCGGAAGAAAAACACCTCTTGTGTGAAGAGGTGGAACTGGAAGGAAAAATCGCACTGAGAACCATGCTATTCCACTGCGTAGACACGCGCGGAATTACTTTTCCTCTCTGACGCTGAAAGCCTTAAGTGAACCGATGTATCAGGGCAGCGTATCAGGATGTACCGGGGACACACTAGGAGGCCTTTGCCAGACGAGTGCAGGTCCTTCCATACAGCAAGCTAATCAATGTGGTGTCGATATCTGCCGCTATGATTGCTATTCAGACTACAGGTATCAACTGTATCAGCAAGCCTTTGCCTTGCTTGTTATTCCTCAGAATTTAAAGAACCCGACCGCGACAGAATGCAAAAAATTACATAAGTCGAGTTTTACAAGTCTTTAAATCCCTAGAAAAAAGAAAAAAAGAAAAAGAAAAAAAAGGGCGGGGTGGGCGGTGGGGGGTTGCTATAGCGGCTTGGAAGGGTTTATTTACTCGGCTCTTTCGCCATTTCAGTGAATACAATATTCCAGTGATTTGTTTACTTCTGAAGCAAGGTCCGTTGGTTTGGACTCAGGCGAGTTTCATCCTCCAAACGTGGTCAGGACGCCCGAGCCACGCGGTCTGTGGGGTCCCGCTGCTTCCGTCCTTGTGAGCCGATGACGGTGAAAGCACACGCTGTTCTGCTGCACGTGCACCACGGGCTGTGCAGCTAAACTGACGAGACACGGCGTTTCTGGCACCAGGACTTACGCCAGACGCGTGTCCAACACTAGATAAGCCCGACGTCATTTGTGAGGTGGGTACTTACGCCTAACCTAGCCGGGCCGTCTAGTTGAAACAGAGCTCTCAGTAGAGTGCTCGTTGACATTCGTTTGAGACTGGAACTTGTCAATCTCAGAATGGAGAAAAGGAGACTGACGCTCATTTTACAGACCTCCTGTGAAATGCAAAGTTCAGTTGTTTTGGTATTGTCCTCAACCGCGAGTGTTGATGAATCTGCTGGTGAGAACCAGGTTTACACAATTGTGACTTAATCTGGATCAGTTTGACGTATGGATCTTAAGCTTTAGACGAGTACACTTGGAATTGGTTATTTAAACCCCTCCGTTGCCTAACACTCCAGTTGGTCGCTTCTGATCACTAGTTCAACCTCTGTCGTCTGATCAGTTTAGACAGAACCGCGGCGAGGGAATAAAGCCGAAAAATACGTGAGAACATTTGAATAATTCTGAAATACTGATTAGAAAGAAGAAGAAAAAAGAGAAAAAGAGAAGAAAAAAGAAAAAAGAAAAAAGAAAGAAAAAAGGGGGGGGGGGACACGGGGATGGAAGGGTTGGGGGCAAATTCGCAACAACAAAAAGAAAAAACTAAAGAAAACTTTGGCCCTAAGTGAGGTTGGTCCCCAGAGGGCCGTATGTCAGGTCTATACAGCCCGCAGGGAAAGTGATGATAACGTTTTGAGATGACGCCGACAACGTATGACTTATTGTGTCTGGTGACTTCCGGCTGACAGGATGTTAAAGTCCAAGTAATAACTAACTTGACTGCTTCTAAAATCCGTGAGCCCCATGGTCATAGCATGGTCCGGTCTGGCAATGAACAGGGCGCGCGGGGTGGGGTGGGGTGGGGTGGGGGGGTGGGGGGGCGTAGGTAGAGTCACATTTACTTGTAATCATTCTAATGTGATTGCAGGTGCCAGCCAATGTGTGCCTCTCTCTCTCTCTCTCTCTCTCTCTCTCTCTCTCTCTCTGTGTGTGTGGGGAGGGACATGCGTGCGCGTGCGCGTTTCATCCTACATTTTCAGATGTCAAATGGCACACAATCAATACAGTACGGGGTGCAATCACTGTTCCAACGGTGATTCGACTGAAGGAAAAGAGCGTCATAATTCAACCGAAATGGCGTCACGTGGCGGTGGGCGAGACCTAACGTCCGGGCGGACAATCAGTTCCGTTTCTCATAACCGGCGGCAGCGCCGTGCACGACGGCTGGCAAGAGACCCTCAGGCCTGCCGAAGGAGAGCTCCGCAGGGCTGTCGTCATTGAGCGAGCCGGCCTTCTCATTATGCCGTGGTCGGGTAGGCAGGCGGCACCGCCGGTAGATCACACTCACGGAAACCTGCTCTGACAGACCTTTTCCTCTCTGTCTCTGGCTTCCGGTTGTTTCATTATCTGAAAATCACACCGCTATTTTCTTATTGGTTCCTCGCATGACTTTGGGGAAACTAGTTCTGTTCTGGGGGCGGATGCGGGTGGGCCGTGGTGGGTGGGTGGGTCGGAGGGGATTAGGGGGCGGAGGGGGGAGTTTCACTGCTGCGTGCCAAATTCAATCAATGCTTCACCCGGTCATTTACTGTTAGTAGTCCTGCGTGTGTGTGTCCTGCGTGTGTGTGTGTGTGTGTGTGTGTGTGTGTGGTGCGTGCGTGCGAGCGCGCGCGCGCGTGTGTGTGTGTGTGTGTGTGTGTGTGTGTGTGTGTGTGTGTGCGTGCGTGCGTGCGTGCGTGCGTGTCGGTGCCTATGTGGATGAGTACGTGCGTGCGCCTGTGCGCGCGCAGGTGTGCGTGTCTGTGGGCGGGTTGGTGTAGGCAATTTGGCCAACGAAACGTCACATCTCAAAGACACGAAAGCAAAAATGTAGAAGACGACGGGTTTCAATTACAGCTTTTTCTGCGGTATTTTGTTATCTGTTCACCAATATCATTCAGTTTTGTTGTTGTTTTTCCGTGTGTTTGCAAACGCCTTCAGTTCTTAAAGGTTGAGCTGCATGATTTTCTTTCCCTCGGTTTTTGTTTGTTTGTTGTTTGTTTTTGTTGTTTTTGAGTCTTTGTGTTTGATTGGTTGTTTCTTTTGGGGGGGAGGGCGGTACGGACAGCAGAATATAAATCCTGCACAAAACTAGTCTGTGTCTGAAATCTTCACCTTTCATCTTTTGACACAACATTCCTTCCTTTTACACGTGCAAACCGTTTCCCAAAGCGATAGCGATCATGCACAGCCACCACAGGCGGGCCTGTTGATTTCAACAGTCTTCTTTGGTCCTGGTGACCGCGCGAACGTCCTTCGGAAACGATGCTTTGTCCACAGAATTTGGAATCCATTTCTGCCATGGAAGTGCGCAGGATCTGTCTTTTAATAAAGAATGCATCAGATATTACTTTGACTGGATGAATGGCCCCCCCCCCGTTAACTGTGACTTTCAAGGCTGACCGGGCCTCAGACACCAGGAATCAATCCACAGTCACCTCAGCCCACAGGCACTTCGCGGGCGATGATGGAAAAGAAGGCGCAGTCAGTGTGCTGCCATCTCAGGAGGCTGATCTTGAAGCAGCCGATGTTTGATTTACAAACGCTGGAAGAGCAGGGTTAGAAGTCTTCAATACAGAACATTAGTAACTGGATTTTGAACGTCGTGTACTCCACACAGGGTCCTCTCAGAAGGAATGACAGTAAATATCAGATTCGCTGTTCACGACACTCATTACCTGATGCTGGAAGAGGACTGGGGACAAAGGCAGACCGAGGATGCCGAAGTGAGAAAGTCGCAATGCTTGGCAGCGGGCGATGAGATCGCCCAGGCTCCAGACAGGGGAACACGGATGGCTCTAGGTGTCCATAGCAACGATCTTCAGCGGGGCGTCTGCCGGATCCCTCCGCGGATAGGCCTGCTCTTGTTGATTATGGAACTGATCATAGTCATACTGGCCGACTTTCCGACGGATCTCCGCCTCTTCTTCTTCTTCTTCTTCTTCCCTTTGTTTTGTGGTCTATTTCTTTCCTCCGTTCCAGTGTCATACTGGTGAAAACATCATCCAGACACGAAAAGGTTTTTGTTTTAGAACGCTAGCCGTCTGTTTCAGATTATTATTATTTTTAATTTTTATTTGTGTGTGTTTGTGTGTGTGTGTGTGTGTGTGTGTGTGTGTGTGTGTGTGTGTGTGTGTGGTGAAAACATCAATTCAAGCCAAGGACAGTGTTAAGAAAAGACATAATTAAGTTTCCCCTGTTGAAAACCCACAGTTATCAAACATTCTCTAGACAACGAATAGGCCTGGAACTTGTAGGTTAGAATTTAGTTTGCTCTGCCCGGAATTCTGTTCATGTAATTTCTTCCTTTCCCACTTCCTTTTACTACCGTCTTTTTCCACTGGTTTCAACGAGACTGCTGGCGCCCTCTGCAGTCCCGGGCATAGCGCTACGTCGACTACACCAGAGTTGTCACTAGTTCCACGGATCTGTCGAAAAGCAACTTCATTAGCGCTAGGTGATCGGCACCAGTGCTCTCACTAGTTCCATGGATCTGTCGAAAAGCAACTTCATTCCGCGACTCCAAACTGCGGTTGTGATTCCACGTATTCCAAGGTTCCTGTAAGTCGTGCAAATCAATCTGTAGGGCTTCCGGAATCTGGATGCCTTGCAGATCAATCCTAATTGGCCTGTGGACATTTTGTGACGTAGAAGTTGTGCAACCTGCCCTCTTGAAGGGAGCAGGCATTGTGAGTGTTTGACAAGGGCCGGGTGCTGCCCCAGTCGTCCCCCCTTAAAGGACAGGGGCATTGTGGGTGTTTGACACGTGCCGAGTGCCACGTGCTGCCCCTCCCCCCCTCACCCCACTCCCTCGCCACCACGCTTTGCCCTCACAACATCAGCAATCCGGCACTTGACCTTGACAGGAGGAGCAGTAGACAGACATCAAAGCTTCGTGTGACCCGCGCTCCCAGATGCAACACTCCGACTCCACTTGCACTCTATGACGACTTCGGGCTTGGCCGTGTTCGCTGTACATGCAATGCTCATGCCAACAGGTCGAAACCCCACCTACCTGGCATGCGAGCGCTTTATCTGGCTGGTTTGTCTGGCGGGGCACATGCATGCACGTGACTTCAGGCCGAAGGCTCAAATACAGTGTGACTGTTTTCTGAATCTGACAGTCTCATTAAATCACACGCAGAACTGATAGTGACTTTGTAACGGAAGGCGAGGTGACAGAGTTCACGCTGTAGGCTAAAATATACAACCATTTCAGATAATGTATAGTGTGAGTGAAGGGAGTACGTGTCAGTAGCAACGCTTGCACAAAGTGTCATTAATAGGTCTAGATGGAGAAAGATGTTCTGCTAACAAATCACTCTGTGCAGGATTTGTTTTCCATTCCGTTTTGCGATTTAACGTGCAGCATGACCCCCTAACGTCCATCCATACAGTTGGGGCGGGTGGGTACAGCTCTGAGCAGTGGCGGAAGACAGGAATAAATAATGTCCGTTGTGTAACTTCTGCTTACCGCGAAGCCAACATCAAAGCGGCGAGCTGGTGCCCGCACTCAATGAATGATAATTGTGTGGCAACAGTGGCGTTTTGGTCAATATTAGCTGGATGTATCGCTGTCCCCGTGTTTGGCCGCGTCTGCGTGCCTGTGAATGTAGCACATGCAGAAGTGATGATTGATGAACTTTGTTAAGAGGTAACGCTTCTACGCAGAAAGTTTGTTCAGGCTGGCGAGACGTTGTTTGTCGACTTGGCGGGTGTCAGAGAAAAAGAATGAGTTCCAGACACCTCTGCCCTAAGCTCTCCCGCGCTCCTTCCTTCCTTTCTTCTTCCTTCTTTCCTTCGCCTCTTTCTCCTTCCTCAAACATTTGAAGCGAAGCCTCGTTCAGCGCCCGTGATGAAGGATATTGTGGAAACGCTTTGCTTGGTTTCTGGGGAAATGAGAGCGAAGGAAACAGTACCCCTCTCCACCGCACTTGCCTGTCTTCCTTCTCTTTACGCGCATGCGCGTACCAGGGAAACTCACGTTGTAAAATGAAGAACAAGGACAAAAAACATTTATTTCTCATAAAAGCCATGGGGTTATAAACCACAAATATTATAATAACGGCTTTCCCTGGAAACATTCAAATGATCTAATTAGTGCATATAAACACACACTTTGCCAGTGCACCTTGCATCTACTCACGAGGAATAAATCACTAGGCTTCGTAATACTTGTAATTGCTGCTTTGGCTCTGTGGCCGTATATGAGTTGTGATCTCCTGTGCTTATATTTGATGCATTTATTGAGAACTAAATGTGTTTCATCTTCAGTTCCACTACAGGCAGAGCGCCACCACTGTTCTCTGGGGATAGCACAATCACTGACACAGGACAGTTTTGGACTTTCTCTGGACATTTTCTTTCTTCGGAGTTAAAACTAGAACAAAACAACAAAACTCTTTAAACTCCTATAATCCCGACTTTCAACACATCTTGACATGCGCATGTTCTTAGGATGAACACCCCTGCAGACACTCTGGAACTGCCCTTTTTCAAAACACTGGAAAACCTGATAATTCAGACCACATTTTGAGTGAAATTATGTTTTCAGAAAAGCTGGGGAGAAGCACATTTCAGCTTAAATTAAGCATCCTCGTATGATACGATTGAGAATCCTTGCAGCGATGTTTTTCCACGAGAACAAATAGGGCGCATTCTGATATTTTGCAAACAGAAGCCGGAAAACATAGGACGATTAAACCCCTCCCCTCCGATCCCCCGGACGCATTTATACTAACACCTTGTGTGTAGAAGCATTATAACAGTCTGCAAACAGCAACCCGAAGAAAATGGGCGAGTTATTTACTTTTGCGATCCTCGTCAGCTTTTTGCTCCTTTTTTCTTCTTTTTTTCCCCTTGTATTATTTATCTGACCCTTAGTCTTCCTTGTTGTTTTTACTATTCTTTTCTTACTTTCTTAATGTTGCAAGTGGATTTTGCAGGCGCACGAGCGGCAGTGAGGGAAGTGACGGTGGCAGCGAGGGAAGTGGCGGTGGCAGTGAGGGAAGTGACGGTGGCAGCGAGGGAAGTGGCGGTGGCAGTGAGGGAAGTGGCGGTGGCAGTGAGGGAAGTGGCGGTGGCAGCGAGGGAAGTGGCGGTGGCAGTGAGGGAAGTGACGGTGGCAGCGAGGGAAGTGACGGTGGCAGCGAGGGAAGTGGCGATGGCAGTGAGGGAAGTGACGGTGGCAGTGAGGGAAGTGACGGTGGCAGCGAGGGAAGTGGCGGTGGCAGTGAGGGAAGTGACGGTGGCAGCGAGGAAAGTGTCGGTGGCAGCGAGGGAAGTTGTTAGCAGCCGTGAATGGGTTCTGCGTACCATTCTCT
Organism: Alviniconcha marisindica; assembly: GCA_018857735.1. Lineage (NCBI taxonomy): Eukaryota > Metazoa > Mollusca > Gastropoda > Provannidae > Alviniconcha > Alviniconcha marisindica. The sequence goes on from JABMCL010001012.1 coordinate 584,038, forward strand.
CTCTCTCTCTCTCTCTCTCTCTCTCTCTCTCTCTCTCTCTCTCTCTCTCTCTCTCTCTCTCTCTCGCTTAGTATGATATGCTATGAACGTTTCCGCGACAGAAGTTCTTTTTGGCTTCTATGTTGGTACGCTCTTGAGCAACGAAGCCCAAGAAAAAAATTGCTCATGACGTAATGCACACTCAGTCTCGCCACAGAAAGCGGGGTCAGTGAGGCGGGGAGGGGGTGAAACGTAATGACACCCAGTCTCGGGGTGAGGAGGAGAAGGAACGGACTGTGAGAGAGAGAGAGAGAGAGAAGAGGGGGGGGAGAGAGAGGGAGAGAGGGAGACAGAGGGAGAGAGAGAGAGGGAGAGAGAGAGAGAGGGAGAGAGAGAGAGAGGGAGAGAGAGAGAGGGGGGGGAGAGAGAGGGGAGAGAGAGAGAGAGGGAGAGAGAGAGAGAGAGGGAGAGAGAGAGGGAGAGGGAGAGAGAGAGGGAGAGAGAGAGAGAGGGAGAGAGAGGGAGGAGAGAGAGAGAGGGAGAGAGAGAGAGAGGAGAGAGAGAGAGAGAGAGAGAGAGAGAGAGAGAGAGAGAGAGAGAGAGAGAGAGAGAGAGGACAGACAGACAGACAGACAGACAGACAGACAGACAGAAGACAGACAGACAGACAGACAGACTGAAAGACAGAAACAATAGTTTTCAAAGACGGAAGCAAATCAGTCAGCCCGCAAGCCCAGCGTGAGTACACGAGAGAAAAGCAGCAGCAGCAGCAGCAGACCTAGCAGTGGAGATCGCAGAGACGGGACAGCTTGTCTGAAGCAGAACCAGTTTGAAGATGTGACAGAACCCGTCTGCGAGCCACTACAGACTCGCACAGTGTCCTCCCAGATGATGTAAACAAACAGTGTTCACGGGCACCAACCGCTCCCTCCCGTCCTCTGACGTCAAATCAACAAGTCATTAAAACCCGCGCGCCGACTTTTCAATTACTCCAAATGTAATGGAATCGTTGTTTTCCCAGTTCTACTGCCAAAGAGCTGGTTCGTATAACCTAGTCCGGACAGAAACCGATGTATACACCAAACTTGAGCAGTCTGGCTGGCTTTTGTAAGAGAAACGCGCCAATTTTGTTGTTTCAACAGTCTGTGTACACTATATTGTTTAATCCGGGTAGAATATAGCGGCATTGGTAAAAAAAATCCATCAGTTGCCTGGTATATTACACCTCCCTTGAGATCTCTTCAAACATGGTATTGAATAAAAACTGGCTACTCTGGCTTTCCACTACATTGACGGTACACAGCCCCATTACCTTCTAGTCGTCACTTACACTCCCCGATGATCCCTTCGAACGTCTGCCGACAAACTGCGCTCTGTCACACGTGTTAATTTGAAAATCGCCTGTACACAGTCTTTCTAAGACCAGGTGCCGTATGTACGGAAATTCCTTCCGATCCAGATTCAGTCACTTAAAAACACACAATTGTTTCCATTTTTATCTAGCCCCAAAACGCGTCTCAGCCGTGCTGCCTGGAAGCAAGGCAGGAAGAGGTGTTGGCGCGGACGATGTGTGGTCCGGGAAATAACTAACGTGAAAGAGACTGCTGTTAATGCCACTTCTGCAGCAGTATGGGTGTATAACAGTGTATGTCAGTGTGTGTGTGTGTGTGTGTGTGTGTGTGTGAGTGAGTGTGTTTGTGTGTGTGTGTTTGTGTGTGCGTGTTTGTGTGTGTGTGTGCGCGCGCGCGCGTGAGTATGTGCGTGTATGTTTGTGTAGCAACCGAGTAAATTTCCCTTGATTGAATTGTTCAACGTATTTAGACAGTTTCAGTCAGTCGTTCTGAGTGCTTTGCCTGGAACCACAGGCGGAGGGAGATACTGTCTCCTTGCTGCTCAACTATGTTCTAATGAGGAATGCAGGGTTTCTGCTTGTCAGTCACATAATCCCTTCAGCCAGTCAGGATGCCACATATAACATTCCGTTGGCAAAGCCCCAAAAGAGCGGCCACCATGTGTGGCCCACAAAGTGAAGCATTGCGACAGATCGGGAGACAGGTGGACTATGGACAAAACTGTAACAGAAACAATGGGGCACCTTCACTGATGACGAGACATACCAGGTGCAATCAAACGAGGCAAACTACATTGTCCTGAACTGTGAAATCGGACTGAGAACGTCGCGCACTCCAGCAGTCAGCACAAGGCGACATGGAGGACTAACGGAACACGTGTAGTAGGTATGTAAAGCATGGGTCCCGGGCCCGTGGAAGTCTCTGTGAGACGGAAAGCCTGCTGGCATGCAACAGCATCGGCACCGAGACACAGCCCGTCACTCGCTGCAACCTCTCATTGGGCACATGCACTGCTGTCTGTGCAGGCACTGCGTGTTTCTGCTGGTCTTCGCTGGACATAACGACAGTCCCATCCAAACGTGGATGGGCCGTCTTCTGCACTTCCTGCTCACAACCGTAGAGTTGTCTGTATAGGGATCTCCACTGGCTTGGTCTGCATGGGGCCGGGGGGTGGGGGGGTGGGGGGGGGGCTCCACTGGTTTGCTTGTTGTTTTCTCTGCACGGGGGAGGGGGGAGGGGGGTTCCAGTGGCTGTGTCTGCATTTTGGTGGCCATGTGTTTGTTCATTCTGTGGTACCCACAACGGAATGTTAGCAGGACGACCTGTTCTTCTTGACTGGGGATCAGTGTGATCTGTACACAAGCTGAGTCTTTTCTCATACTATTCCGTCTTCTAGGCTTGGGATCATTGAGATCTGTATACAAGCCGAGTCTTTTCTCATACTATTCCGTCTTCTAGGCTTGGGATCATTGAGATCTGTATACAAGCCGAGTCTTTTCTCATACTATTCCGTCTTCTAGGCTTGGGATCATTGAGATCTGTACACAAGCCGAGTCTTTTCTCATACTATTCCGTCTTCTAGGCTTGGGATCATTGAGATCTGTACACAAGCCGAGTCTTTTCTCATACTATTCCGTCTTCTAGGCTTGGGATCATTGAGATCTGTACACAAGCCGAGTCTTTTCTCATACTATTCCGTCTTCTAGGCTTGGGATCATTGAGATCTGTACACAAGCCGAGTCTTTTCTCATACTATTCCGTCTTCTAGGCTTGGGATCATTGAGATCTGTATACAAGCCGAGTCTTTTCTCATACTATTCCGTCTTAGTAGCCTAGATAAGTTTCGCACGGCATGGTCTTTCCCTTCTCCTGTGCCGGAAACACTGCGAACAAAGACAGCGGTAAGCTTCGTGCAGCCTCACATGCGGGCAAATGGAAGCGAAAGGGGGGTTTACAACAGCAATAAGCCTTCCGGAAAGGGGAATAATTTCAACAGATTTTAAAGGCGTCCCTGGAGTAATCCTCCTAGAGTAGCGTTCTCTTATGACCTTTGCCTGTGCAGCTGGACCCCTCCCCGACAGGGCCAGCGATCCTCCAACATTTTTTGCACCGGAAGAGAGCGTTGCGCATGCCATGTTTAGCCTGTTTAACTGGCCAGTAGCGCACGTGTTGGATGTGCTTGCTATAGTGTCCCGATGGATTAGAAGGTCGTCACGTTCTGCAGGCACCCACATTCATTCTGTTGCGGATACAATTGATGTGTACAATCGGTACCAGCAGAGATACCTATTGCAGCTCCTGACTTCTCTCCGACATCTTCACCCTCTCAAACCAGTAGTCTCCATTCTTTCAGCTTCCGTTCTTCGGCATGAAGCAATCGTGCTGATAGGCTGCCCGATCTGACGGATACGGCGGTCTTTGTGCTGTCCACGTTGCAGTCTATATTCCCCGTCAACGGCGGTGAAAATGGTGACGTCCGCCCACAGGAGGCGCTGGCAGCGTCCTTGCCGAGTTCTCTGGCCTTCCTCCATCAGGCACGGTGTTGAAGATCCACAGGGTGCCAGTAAGCGGTATTGTGCAGACCTCGTCATCACATTAGACTGGTGATGCTCGGGGCACGCACTTCGGGCACTGCGGCTGCCACCAACAGCTATTCACTAATTGACCGTTTGGGCTGTCGCAGCGTCTCGTGCATATTTCACGATACGAGATTAGTTTGGCGACGTGGTGGGTTGTGCGCACGGCACGCTATGTAACTATGTAACGTCGCTTTGCGCCGACTTCAAGATAATGGCTTGACAAGTTTGACTTGTCAGGCATGACAGATTTGCGTGCTTAGGTGAGTAACACGGCGATTACACAACGGTGCTTACTGCCCACTGGACTGCTTTAGGGCAAGTCTCTCGCGGCGTGTCGTGGCTATTCGGGGTGCAGCCTACACCCCTTCTTCCTCCACTTCTGGTCTGTCAATCCCTTGGGACCCCGTACTATTTTCAGCATTGACACAAGTCAAGCATATATATAACATGAGTTGCTATGGAAGCCGGCACACTGTGACGTCACCGTCCAACGCCTCGTGGTGTCATGTAGCTTTCCAACTTTCTTCTGTTTTGGTCCGACGCATGCCATACCACAGCCAATGAAAATTGCGTATCACGCAAGCCGGGCCAGTATGTAACGTATTTCATCTAATTAATCTGGACAATACATCCAGCACAATAAACAATATTACGCATTTTTCTTCCCGTCATCGGTTTCATTATTTCACCAGTGGTGATTTAGTGTAGTAACTGTCGTCCTTTGGTCTTAGCTCCGACATATAATAAAGCTACCAACGCTGCCGAGTCTTCGTCATCAGTGTCTGTCCTTCAACGGGGCCAGTCACCCACACGCGCTTGTCAGTGTGTCAGTGCAGGAAGGTGTGGCGTGTCAGTGCAGGAAGGTGTGGCAGTGCAGGAAGGTGTGGCAGTGTAGCAGTGCAGGAAGGTGTGGCAGTGCAGGAAGGTGTGGCGTGGCAGTGCAGGAAAGGTGTGGCAGTGCAGGAAGGTGTGGCAGTGCAGGAAGGTGTGGCAGTGTGTCAGTGCAGGAAGGTGTGGCAGTGTAGCAGTGCAGGAAGGTGTGGCAGTGTAGCAGTGCAGGAAGGTGTGGCAGTGCAGGAAGGTGTGGCAGTGCAGGAAGGTGTGGCAGGTGTGGCATTGTAGCAGTGCAAGGAATGTGGCAGTGCAGGAAGGTGTGGCAGGTGTGGCATTGTAGCAGTGCAGGAAGGTGTGGCAGTGCCGACTATACAACATGGACAGGCGACATGCTACATCGTGCGCTCGGCATACGCCATTGCTCCAGAGTGGATCGGGGACTTTTCGAAGCGTACGTTGTATTGGCAAGTTGTACGAGATGACGTAATGGAATAGGCTTCAAAGGAAGGCTTCTAGCCTTCTCAAATTCAAGTCAAGTCATTGTACTTTAATAATCATCCCTAACTACACTCTTTAATTTAAAAACAATATGTAAAAATGACATCTAAGCAACTTCAAAAGCATTTAATGGAAAATAACTTAATAAACAGGCATACTGGATTTAAAAGTAAAATCCATAATACAAATTATTACAGCAAAAAAATCCTTTTTGACCCCCACCCACTCCCACCTTGCCCGGATACCCACACGCATACACACCCACAGGTACACACCCACAGGTACACACATACACACCCACAAGTACACACATACACACCCACAGGCACACATCCACATCCACAGGCACACACATACACACCCACAGGCACACACACACACACACACACACACACACACACACACACACACACACACCACAAACACCCACACACACACACCACACACACACACACACACACACACACACACACACACACACACACAAGCACACACACACTGACACACATACATACTCACAGGCACACCACATACACTACACACACTACACACACACCTAACACACACACACACACACACACACACACACACACACACACACACACACACACACACACAAACACACACGCACGCTTACCCACACACACTGACACACCTACACACCCACAGGCACACACCTACACACACAGGCACACACCTACACACACAGGCACACACACACACACACACACACACACACACACACACACACACACACACACACACACACACCGAAACGCACACACATACACACCCACACTGACACACTCACACACACACCCAAACGCGCACACATACACACCCACACGCACACACATACTCCTCACCCAACCTGCATACACACACCATTGCTATCATTAACCAAACACACTCATGAAAGCCAAATATACTTCTGTGACCTGTACGTAACTCCAGACACTGCGGTGACGTCAAACTAAAAGGCGACAATGAGCAAAACAGAGGGAAAGCAGGTGAAGAAAACGTCAATGATGATAACAACTAGCGATACAATCTGTATTAAATCAACAGTACTGTCAATCGCAAAATTGTTACTGCGGACCATGTTCTATTTACGTATTCCAAGCACTCGAGGAGCTATTTTTGTCACCGATTTCCTGTCTCTGGGAAATGAACTAGTGGTGACGTGTTGCAGCGGTCTAGAAATACTGAACTAGTGGTGACGTGTTGCAGCGGTCTAGAAAGACTGAACTAGTGGTGACGTTGCAGCGGTCTAGAAATACTGAACTTGTGGCGACGTGTTGCAGCGGTCTAGAAATAGTGAACTAGTGGTGACATGTTGCAGCGGTCTAGAAAAACTGAACTTGTGGTGACGTTGCAGCGTCTAGAAAGACTGAACTTGTGGTGACGTGTTGCAGCGGTCTAGAAATACTGAACTAGTGGTGACGTGTTGCAGCGGTCTAGAAATACTGAACTTGTGGTAACGTGTTGCAGCGGTCTACAAATACTGAACTAGTGGTGACGTGTTGCAGCGGTCTAGAAAGACTGAACTTGTGGTGACGTGTTGCAGCGGTCTACAAATACTGAACTTGTGGTGACGTGTTGCAGCGGTCTAGAAATACTGAACTAGTGGTGACCTGTTGCAGCGGTCTAGAAATACTGAACTAGTGATGACGTTGCAGCGGTCTAGAAAGACTGAACTTGTGGTGACGTGTTGCAGCGGTCTAGAAATACTGAACTTGTGACGTTGCAGCGGTCTAGAAATAGTGAACTAGTGGTGACGTGTTGCAGCGGTCTAGAAATACTGAACTTGTGGTGACGTTGCAGCGGTCTAGAAATACTGAACTAGTGGTGACGTGTTGCAGCGGTCTAGAAATACTGAACTTGTGGTGACGTTGCAGCGGTTTAGAAAGACTGAACTAGTGGTGACGTGTTGCAGCGGTCTAGAAATACTGAACTTGTGGTGACGTGCTGCAGCGGTCTAGAAATACTGACTTCACCTCAGGCTATTTTTCGCTCACTGAGTGTCCAAGTGTTGGGGGGAAAATCTAACGACAACGATGAATTCTAATGGTAATGTCAACTGGCACTAATAAGCAGAGTAAGGATGAAAATAATTGTTTACGGCGTGCACGCGCTCCCCCCCCCCCCCCCCCCCCCCCCACACACATATTATATAAAGAGACAGGTATTGAAAGCGCACCTACAAAAAGAAAAGAAATAGATCTAACTGCACCAGAGATCAAAGCACCCTTTTTGATGTATACGTATTTGCATCACGTCGAGTAGAGTATCAAAGTGTGACCAAGAGACAGAAAGCCGCCCCGTGGCCTAATGTCAAACACAAGTCTGATGGCGCCCACGTGGCCTAATGTCAAACACAAGTCTGATGGCGCCCACGCCTTTGAAAGAAGTACTGCGCAAGCGCATACAGTACTGACGAGGATGGTGATAAAGGAAAACATGGCCGCCCACATTTGAACTGAAGACGGGCAGGGAGTGACATCGTTTCGCCATCTTCCAATGCCGCTCAAAGCGAACCAGGCAGTCGGCCTGAACACAAATCTCTCCATTTGCACATCTCACATGCTGGTTCTGCCAATATTTATGCAAACGAAATGAGCTTTTGCTGTTGTTGTCGTTATTATTTCTTTTTGTTTTGTTTTGTTGTTATTGTTTGTTTTGTTTGCTTGGTTTTGCTTCAAATTTAGGCCCTCATGGGGGAGGCTCGTCGATACGCTCTTTGCAAAATGAAGTGCAGAAAAGGGTTGGCCCGTGACGTAATAAGCAATTATGCCACACGCGCCCACCTTCTTCATGACGTCACAGACAGACTGCCAGACAACACCGAAACAGCGGCGCTCCCTGTCGTGATGCAACAAACGTGGAGTTTTTAGCATAAGAGGCCGGGAAAACTGCTGCGAGTGTGTGTTGTTGATTCCATTCTTTCTGGTCAGGACCCGTCATGCTCTTCCGCCAGGGGGCGCCTGCAGACGCAGCCTCGTTGTGGCACTGACGGCCAGCGCCGCGTTAGGGGCCAAGGTAGGCCACTCTTCAGCCAGCCCTTCCGCCGGTTCAGTCCTCGCCCCTACTCTTGTGAGAAAAAAAAACAACCTGGCGGCAAGAACGAGTCAAGAGGAAGGGATGGGGGACAGCTTGACCCACCTGACGTCAGCAGGAAGGAGAGGAGGAGTAGAAGCAGCTGACCAGTGCCGGACAGTTCTCTCAGCGCCGACATCGCTCTGTCTGTGTGTCTCCGCTAACCGCTGGGCTGGGCCTGGAGTGCGATCTGAAGAAACAAACAACATAACCCAACGCTTAGCATCGCCTTACTCTTCGCCCCTGCAACAGGCCTACGGAACGAGAGGGGGGGGGGGGGGGGAGGAAGAGAGAGAGAGTTTTAAATTTAGGCTCTCTCTCTCTCTCTCTCTCTCTCTCTCTCTCTCTCTCTCTCTCTCTCTCACACACACACACACACACACACACACACACACACACACACACACACACACACACACACACACACACACACACAAAGAGGTGAGGAAACTGGATACAGGTTTTAGCTGGGGTAGAAGTATTGTGAAAAGAAAAAAGTTTTAAACTTTGTTTTAAAAGATGAAAGAGTTGAGCAGCGGCTGAAATCAAGGGTCGAGAGTTCCAAACGTAAGAGCCAAAGTAGGACAAGAGAGGTTGACAAGTTAACATAAAGGGCCCTGCCCCTCGCCCCGTACTAATCGGTCTGGTTGTGGACGCGAGACCCGTCCATGATTTATGTACAACAATTTCCACTGTACTACACAGGCTGAATATTAAAAACAACTGCGGCTTAATCTGAATGAATTAACGGTTCGCGGAAGCTGAGGTCCAGCATGATACAAACCTGATTCTCTTCTTTGGCGTCAAGGGATTAGTTCGTGGGATTAACGGCCTCCCCTCACGCATGTTTCGGTAGAAAGACGCGTACTTTTAAAGTCCGAACATGACGTATTGTCAATCGATGGCACAAACATCGGACATTTTCTGACGTCCCCCCCCCCCCCTCCCCCTTTCCCAACACGTACATGCAAAGAAAAGAAGAAAAGGGGAGAAAAAAGAAACTATTGAAATGTGCACGATAAAAAGACACAAAAGTGGAGTGATCTCGGTTACGCCATACCCGCACGCAAGCATCTTCCTGCTTCTATTAAGATTTGTGTTTCTTCTTCTCCTCCCGCCGATTCTCATCAGATGAAACAAACCATAAAACACCACTTTCCCTTATTCCTCTTCCGGAATCTGACAACGTGTTAAAGGTTAAAGAAACAGTTCAGTCGTAGAATCTCCCGAAAGTCAAAACTGAATTTACGATCTTGTTCGGGGTTGTTTTGGAAACATATTACGGCGCACAGCGCGCGCGCACGACACGTCGCGTGAAACCCCCTAAGCACGGGGCCGCTTTTTCAGGCGTCGAGTGCGCATGCGCGCTAAAAGGGAGCAAAGGGAGGTAAACGCATTTTTGCGGGGGAATTCACAAAGTCACTCAATTAGCAGGGCTGTATCTGTCCCCAGTGGAAGCCTCTCTGGGCCAAAGTGGGGTGGGGTGAAGAGGCGCCAAGAAAAATGATTTAGGAAAAAGACATGGAAGGGATGAATGGCATTAAGCTCGTGAAAGAAGCCCAGGCCAACACGGAGAAAATGAACAGGAAAAAAGTAAGGGAAAAAAATCAGAAAAACGTGTCAGCGACAACCAGGTCTATGGAGAGGCTTTTATGCATTCATACACTGAACAAGTTTCAGGTTTAACAATACTTTCTTTGAAACACACACATACACACGCACACACACACACACACACACACACACACACACACACACACACACACACACACACACACACACACACACACACACACACACACACACACACACACCACACACACACACACACACACAACACACACACACACACACACAACACACACACACACACACACCACAACACACACACACACACACACACAAACACACACACACACACACACACACAACACACACACACACACACACACACACACACACACACACACAACACACACACCACCACAAACACACACACACACACACACACAAACACACACACACACACACACACACACACACACACACACACACACACACACACACACACACACACACAGTAAATTGTGAAGCTAAAATTTGTCAAGCTGAGTCTACAAATGATACAATGACAATGAGTTCCGACAGTAGGATCCAACAGTCAAGCAAAACAAACAAACAACAACAGCAACAACAACAACAACAAACAGAAATTCTCGAAAAACACTGAAATAAAGTTGACCGCCAGCGCTTTCAAGTCGTGGCATACAAAAGGTAAAACGATGATAGAAACTAAAACAGAAAAACGCGTTTATATTTCTACTTAAATCTGGTGATATAAAACTACTTGGAAATTTTCGGCACATATGCCTTCGAATGAAGAACGGAGAGGTCGTGACGGCACAAGGACAATGAAGATAACGAACGGGCAAAAACGGAGCTTCTTTGTCCTAGACGCTGTCCTAACATGGCCGATCGGGCCCTGGCGGCTTAACAAATGATAGATCTTCAAACGATGGGATACAAATCATATCATATCAAATGATGGGGTATCAAATGATATATCAAATGCTTGGGTATTACATGGTGTCAAATGGTGGAGTATCAAATGATGGGCTATAAAGTGGTGCGATACCAGAACAGACGCATGGCTATAAAGTGGTGGCGATACCAGACGCATGGCTATAAAGTGGTGCGATACCAGACGCATGGCTATAAAGTGGCGCGATACCAGACGCACGGCTATAAAGTGGCGCGATAACAGACGCATGGCTATAAAGTGGTGCGATACCAGATGCACGGCTATAAAGTGGCGCGATACCAGACGCATGGCTATAAAGTGGTGCGATACCAGACGCATAACTATAAAGTGGTGCGATACCAGACGCATGGCTATAAAGTGGTGCGATACCAGACGCATGGCTCAATCGCCATGTCAGGACAAGACATATGCAAAAAAGCAGCGTTGACTTTAATTGTCTTCTTTCTCACTGGCTCCCTGATTTAACCGCCATGGTTGGCTGGTGGTAACAAGCCATTTTCTTTCCTTTCTTTTTTCTCTAATTTCTTACCCCTGGACCCTTGCCGAGTCGAAAGGTACCTGTGCCGAAAATTTGCATTGTTGCATGGAAGAATGTTCTTTTTGACCCTTTGTATCCAGCCAGCAGTTGATGTAGAGACAGCTGTCCAACAGTAACACGGCCACGAGTACCATCTTCATGCAGTGGCTGCATGGCAACGGTTAAAAACAGCTGTGGCCAAGCTTATGATGGACAAGTCTTGATTTTTACTCATTTTTACTTAGCTGTGCTGAAGAGAAAAACTGACGAAGCTGCCTGATAGTGATTTGCTGGGTCGTTGCCATAGACATGTGTGGCTCAGTCTCGAGGCAGGAAAGAAATACCCTATAATCGTAATGATAATCTGCACTGATAATTGCGAAAATGAGCACTATCCTTCAAACACTGACTTGTGAGCCTGATGAGCTTTGATCTTTAAATCAAAGGGGACACTGTACACATTTGTGGAAGAACATTCAGTGCTTCAGGAGAAATAAGTAAACTGCGAGAGAGAGAGAGAGAGAGAGAGAGAGAGAGAGAGAGAGAGAGAGAGAGAGAGAGAGAGAGAGAGTTCACACTATGTTTTGTCCTTCAAATGCATAATACATCCACGGTGCCAGTTGCAACCTTTTCAACCTGTGATGAACCCCGGCGTGCATGAATAGTATGTGAAGTCCTAAGGGAGGACGCCCCTGATAAAAACGTATTTGCATACTAGAACAGTAGACCCATAGCCAAGTTCCGCCGGAGCCATGCAGTAAAGCTATTGTATTCAGTTGAGGACTTGCCTGCGTGTCCCAGTCTGCTTTGTGCTCGTGCCACTGCTGGCCCTATTCGAAAGAAAGGACAGCAGGCATTTCCCATTACGGTTAATCTCTCTTATTTGTCTCTCGCTGGATCACTGTTAGGGCAGAGCTGTGCCAGCACTAACTTCACACACCAGTGTGAGGAACAAGTAATGAGGATGTATTATGGAAGTCTCTCTTTCGTTCAGTTTGTGTGTCGGCTGCAGGGCAAAAAAAAGTCTTCCCTGAAAGTCAAAGAAACGAGCAAGAGAGAGAGAGAGAGAGAGAGAGAGAGAGAGAGAGAGAGAGAGAGAGAGAGAGAGAGAGAGAGAGAGAACCAACCAGTGATTATAATTATCATTATAATCCCAGAGAATGAAATGACACCTTCACCGAATCATTGTCCTCTGCTTTCCTTTATTGCCAAAGATAATGCCACGCGTCTATCAATAAACTAAGAAGGCACGGAAAGAAGTTGACGCAGGAAAAGAATACCCACAGAAGCCAAATCTATAGAAACTGTTATCAGGCGGAGAGAGTCGAACCGCCGGACCACCTTTCGTCGATGGCTAGGTGTGATCCGTCAGGGTTCCTCTCGATGTGCTGACGTTTTAATTAGAGTTCTGGCCTTAATCTGCGCTTAAATCATCCTCGGCGCACCTCGGTCTTAATTGTTTGCTGAAGCCAGAGAAATGGAACGAGACAGACCCAGAGAGTCAAACTGCGAAGCTTTCTGTATCAGTGAGATTGGGGAGTGAGGCAGGACAGATAAAACCGGGGAAGGTGATTTGAAGGGAGGTTATAGAAGTCGATATGAAGGGAGGTTATAGAAGTTTATTTGGAGGGAGGTTATAGAAGTTGATTTGAAGGGAGGTTATAGAAGTTGATTTGAAGGGAGGTTATAGAAGTCGATATGGAGGGAGGTTATAGAAGTTTATTTGAAGGGAGGTTATAGAAGTCGATATGGAGGGAGGTTATAGAAGTTTATTTGGAGGGAGGTTATAGAAGTTTATTTGGAGGGAGGTTATAGAAGTTGATTTGAAGGGAGGTTATAGAAGGTGATTTGAAAGGAGGTTATAGAAGGTGATTTAAAGGGAGGTTATAGAAGTCGATATGGAGGGAGGTTATAGAAGTTTATTTGGAGGGAGGTTATAGAAGTCGATATGGAGGGAGGTTATAAAAGTTTATTTGGAGGGAAGTTATAGAAGTTGATTTGGAGAGAGGTTACAGAAGTTGATTTGGAGGGAGGTTATAGCAGTTTATCTGGAGAGAGGTTATAGAAGTTGATTTGAATGGAGGTTATAGAAGTTGATTTGAAGGGAGGTTATAGCAGTTTATTTGGAGGGAGATTATAGCAGTTGATTTGGAAGGAGGTTATAGCACTTGATTTGAAGGGAGATTATAGAAGTCTATTTGAATGGAGGTTACAGAAGTTTATTCGGAGGGCTTTAGAGAAGCTTGAGAAAGAGAGGCAGGCTGGAAATGGCGCGAGTTGGTGTTCTGCCGGTTTCTCTGCTGTCTGCATGTCACTGTGATAGCATTACCGGCTTTACGCGGTCGCGGTCTGGCTGTCAAAGCTCGCAGCGCTGGCATCTGGCAAAAGCACGTAGTGTGGAGTCAAACCCCGACACAGGATGGCCACGATGGGAACTGCAGACGGGTGGGGAAACGGGTGCGGCTACCTGTATTTTATTTCCATACCGCTTGTGTATACATATAACAGCTGCGGTACGCTAAATATGTATTGATTTTGTGGAATTAGGGTAAACGGTTACTCCATGAGATGTGGACCCCCCCCCCCCACCCCACCTCACACACACACACACACACACACACACACACACACACACACACACACACACAACATATTCTCTTATTTTCTTCTTCCTTTTTCTTCTCCATATACTTTGTGTGTGTGTGTATGTGTGTGTGTGTGTGTGTGTGTGTGTGTGTGTGTGTGTGTGTGTGTGTGTGTGTGTGTGTGTGTGTGTGTGTGCGTGCGTGTGCGTGCGTGTGCGTGTGTGTGTGTGTGTGTGTGTGTGCGTGCGTACAATACAGTGGTCATATATATGTTTTTAGTTTTTGTTTATCCCGTTTTGTTTTCATCAGTGAGACTTTATATGTACTCTCATATGTAGGATATGAAGCCCGTTCTGTAAAAATAGAGGTTTGATTAAAATCAGTCTTAACATTTGTAAAATGATGTTCTGAATCTGAATTTCACTGTGGGTTAGTCTGCTTGCTTGATTGTCTATCTTGCCCTTCTAGCTCTGTTGCCCTCTATCTTGCCCTTCTAGCTCTGTTGCCCTCTACCTTGCCCTTCTATCTCTATCTCTAGATCTTCGTCTCTTTCCTCCTCTTCCCTCCCAGTCTTCCTTCCCTCCCCCTCCCCCACCCCCACCCCACCCCACCCCTGTCCGTCTCCCGACCACCATTTCTGTCAGTTTTACGAAGAACCAGACTTGCCTCAAAAGCTCACTCAAGTACGATCTCTGCAAATGGGATTTGACAAACCTGATTTATTCCGAGGCCCGTACCAAAGTACTACATGCTGTTAGTCACCTGTCGCAGCAAGAAGAATATGAGGTCAGAGCAGACCAGCCAGAGCCGTAACGCTCTCTTCCTTGCTTCGCCCGAGTGGGTCCAGGGAAAAAGGAGGAACACAAAAGGCCCGAGTGGGTCCAGGGAAAAAGGAGGAACACAAAAGGCCCGAGTGGGTCCAGGGAAAAAGGAGGAACACAAAAGGCCCGAGTGGTTCCAGGGAAAAAGAAGGAACACAAAAGGCCCGAGTGGGTCCAGGGGCAAAAGAGGAGCACAAAAAGGCTGTATGAAAGCTGCGTAATTCTAGCTTGGAAAAGACTAACGAAAAATGCATGAAGCAGGCCGCGTATTACGCATTTCCTTTGCACGCACCAGACCCAGACTGAATTGGTATTGTTGCGAACGCGAAGAACAACGGGTTAATATTCACTTTGTCCTTTAGTTCTGTCCATGTCGGCGCTTGGTTACCATGTGTGTGGAATTCTGGGCAGTCCACGGGGTACAGTGTGTGTGTGAATATTTCAACACACGAAACCGGATGAGAGGCGTTAGGCTACAAAGCAGACACCTGTAGTTGTTGGTATGATAGATGTGCAATCAATGCATTTACGTTTTAAATACCATATGGCATGCACGTATAGAATTTTTACTTTTGCTTTTCAGTTTGAGATACTCTTATAGGTGTAGATAAACCTGTTTTAGTTTTAGATACCCTTATGCATGCAGATAAACCATACCGTTATGCATGGAGATAAGAGATATCCTGAAGCATGGAGATAAACACTTTTTAGTTTTATAAATTTTAGACATGTAGACAAACACCTTTCGGACTTATATACCTTTGTCGATGCATCATAAAAAAGCACTGCCTACCTTCAGATAACTTTATATAAGTGAAACAGACAAACACTGTTTTTATTTTGGTGATCATCTTTCAACGCCACACAAAAACAACTTCACGAGGGACGCTGCCCTCTGCTGGCTTTGCGGTGAGGGCTGTCAGAGGCTACGATGTTCGGTCTCGCGGGTTGTTGGCCATGCATTTTAAACATCAGCAGCCAAAGTGCAAAGAGGCTCATTTCTAGAGCGGACAAACCGCATCTTCTATCAGACAAGGGCCACGCCAGACAGGTTTCAAAAATAAAGAAAAGACCGCTCACACACACACACACACACACACACACACACACACACACACACACACACACACACACACACACAGCGCACACGCACGCACTTACACACACACACTCACGCACGCACACACACACACACACACACACACACACACACACACACACACACACACACACACACACACACACACAGGCACGCACCCACACACGCACACACATACACGTACAGCCGCACGCACGTATGCACACACACACACACACACACACACACACACACACACACACACACACACACACACGCACGCACGCACACACGCACGCACACACGCAAACACGCACACACACGCACACCCGTTCACGTATGCAAACACACACACACACACACACACACCACCACCACCACCACCACCACCGTAGCAAGACCATTTGTGTGGCCATTACAGTGAGAGTGAGCGAGAGACAAGCTGGCCGTCCCAGAGCCTGACTTGCCGCCTCCACCACGGCAACCAGCAACAAGTGCACGCTTAAAGAAAGCGCAACTCGTTCCAGCAGCGGTCGTAAACAAGAAAATGGCAAGAGTATGTACTATACATGTATATATTTCTCCCGCGTGGAGCGCCCTCTGGAGGCGGTGAAGCGACTTGGGTAGACCAAAGAGCTTTCACACCCCGAGACAAAACGAATCTGCCGGCGAAAGCGAGGCGTGAGCTGAAGGCTCTCGGAGGGCATACGGCTTGTAAATGGCTGCCGTCTGACCGCATTGCCCACCCACGTGATCGTGTCACGCCCCGTGCACCTTTCGGTTCTGAATTAGACCGGAAGTTACAGTTCACAGTGCGATGCTGTCCTTTGAACACTGTCAGTACCGTAATTTCCATCGCCTATGAACCCGAAAACCTATTCGCTTTTTTTTAGGCTCAGCCTCTTTGAAGAGGACCACGAACACACAGCGCGTGACACTGAGCACGCGTCTTATAACAAGATATAATTATACTCATAAACAGGTTATAAAACGGGTTATAAGATGTTTTTTGTTGTTGTTGGTCTCTTTGAACAAGCTGTAAAAACTCAACTAAAACAAGATGTCTTTTTCTTTCATTTTTCATCATTTCTGACCGTTTATCTGTTGTTTAAGTGTCGTTTTGTGGCTTGATAAAGGGGATTTCCCTGAAAATGTGCATACTCTGTGTCCTCGTTAAAATACATAAGCGTTCGTTTGAACCTTTTTGTGTTCGGAAGATATATACTCATTATGCAAACATAAAAACGACTACATATAGGCTAACACAGGCAATGTCCACTGTCTGGTTCCACCACCCCCTCCCCCGCTCTCTCCGCACGACACTCGCGGCGACAACCTCCCCCACGCCCCCCCCACACCTCCCTCTCTCTCTCTCTCTCTCTCTCTCTCTCTCTCTCTCTCTCTCTCTCCCTGAGTGTCTGTGAATCTTCTCTCTGGCTGTTTTTCCCAATCGCTAACTAAAAACATGTATCCATGAAACGGAATCTTGTGCCAGCAGTCGTCAGTTTCATTCACTGCAAGACCGTCCACATTGGAAAGATGCAGGCAATACGAGAAGAACCGTATAGTTGACCTATACCCTGTAGTTTTCGCATACTCATAAACCAAGAAACTGGTGGACAGAAGTGCGCCATTCTGCGTACACAGCACCTCTCCATATAGGCATAGTGACCTCCGTCCCTATTTGACTACTGAACCAAGAACAAATGAGCCAACAATACAAATCGGTTAGCTGTGCCATCATAAAGAAAGACTGAACACTTTAAATTCGCATCAGTTCTTCACAACAGTCTGCCAAGAAAAGAAAATTGCTCAGTTTTTATTTCATTTCATATCTTTCAATTAGTTTGACAGGTTGCTGGACAGAGGGTCAATTTGATACTGGGAATGGTATTTGATGCACCATTTAATCAGGGCGAGCACAGGTAATGCGAAACGGGCACTCCGGTACTTAGACATCATGCTTGCTGCTAGCTTCCAAGCCGAAGTTGGCGAGAATCTGCTTAAAGGAACTAGCCTTCCCAAGACAGGTTTGTCCAAGACGGAGATCTAAACGAAAACTCAGAATCAAGAATTTCGTGTTAAAATGTTTCAGTAATTATATTCTCAATTCATAATCCTATTTGCGTCAGTGACGATTACCAGGACTGGATGGAAAAAGGCCTTTTGGCAAAGCTTAATACTCTGTGAGATGGCATTCTGTTGAACAGGTTCATGCAGCGTTCAATGCTTTCCTCCCAGACGACAAAAGGCTGCAGTCAGGCAGCTTCGTGCAGCATTTAATTCTTTCACAAATGCCGATCGTTGGCAAGCTGCTCGCGCCGTTTTAAATTGCTCCCGTGCGACACAATGCAGCTTCACACACAGTTACCCCCCCCCCCCGCCCCTCCCCGCCTCCTCCCCCCCCCCCCCCCCCCCCTCCACACGCACACTCCATGACAACAACATTTGGGGACGTGTCATACAATATTTATATCTAACGACATCACAGCTATTGCGATTTTAACTCTTTGATACGTTTTTGCTATTATGTGCGAACGAAGATCAAAATGATTGCTGTGAACGTTTTCGTCCTAATCACCGCCTCCAGAGAAAGCGAGAAGGGAACGCTCCACACTCTACCGTGTGCAAAAGTACTCCATTGTCACTCCCTGTGCATGTGGGAGTCAAAACGGCCTATTAATTGTGCAGTGGAATCAGATTAAACTGCCGCTGAAACCTAAAGCGAGCGATGGCAGTCTCTGAGGTCTGTTAACAAATGACGGAGCCCACTGGCTGCCTGGAAGGTCATGACGCAGTCACACGTTGGCTGCCTGGAAGGTCATGACGCAGTCACAATTTGGCTGCCTAGAGGGTCATAACGCAGTCACAATTTGGCTGCCTAGAGGGTCATGACGCAGTCAGACGGTCATTGCTGGTCAGGAGCTCCTCGTCGTCAGACAGGTGGAGCGGCTAACAAGTCGCTTGCAAATCTTGTGCTTAAGAAGGGATTTTGCTAGCAAAGGGAGGGACAGTTCCTGCAGTCATTCACTAAAAATACTCTTTCTCCTTCCTCATCCCGACCTTTCCGTCAACACTTTATGAATGTTGCTTCACACACACACACACACACACACACACACACAGAAAGAGAGACCTCGAACTCGAAAACTTTGTTTTACAAGGATTGTAGTTTAGGTTCAGTCAAAAACATGTCTAACAACTAGTCCTTGTTAAGCTACTAACGGTGAAATATGAAAAACAAATTTTGTAAGTTCTGTCGTAGCCAGTGAGTCTTGGCGAGGCGCATGCTATAGAGTTTCTTTTGTCAGAATGGTTCCTGTAGGAATTCCCGAAGAGTGGGAAAATAGGACAGAAAACAATTCCTCTAACATGTAAAAAGGATGGCAATTAAGCTTCGCGAACACATTCTGCTTACAATCTGCGTGAGCAGCGAAAACACATGTAGAGAGGCAACGGTGCAAGACCTGGTTTGAAAGGACAGAGATGGGCATTGTCAGTCATAGCACTGCAACAGTTTGAAAGGCAACAAATGGGGTTTTCCGAGGAGGGTGGTGGGTGGAGGACATAGGTGTTCATCCGAGCGCTTAGATATCACGAACCTAACTGAACCCTGCTGCCTAACGATGCTCCGAGTGAAAACGACCTCCATCAGTGGATTACAATTCGATCAGCACACACACACGCACAAAAAAAGCAAATGAGGGCTTATTGAAATGATTGTCTCATGGAATAAAGATTCATCCGCGTTGACTGCATCGCGCGCACGGACACGGCAGATAAAGGACTGGGGCCAGGGTCGGTGGCGGCAGAGCGATAAAGCGTGGGAACATTGACCATGCCGGGCTCATAACGCAAGATTATCAGCTCCAAATCCCCCGCCTTGACCTGCAGGCGCTGCCCTTAGCGCTAGTGTACACACAGTTCAGACAGCTTTGGCCCCGGCTCAGCGCCAAGTGAGTGACGGAGTTTGGCCAGGGCAGTCAACGCCCAACTGGATGTGGGGGCCATTAGTTCGTTAGCTGCCCAACAGCGGGCGCAAGGAGACAGAGAATCAAGATGGCACCTTGGTGAACTTGTTCAATGTTGTCAATTTGCTGGTAGGACCTGATGTGCGTTTCGCATCTATCTCTCTCCCCCCCCCCCCCCCCCCCCCCCCCCCCCGAGGAAGTTGGCAATGTGAGAGGGAAGTGCTGGGACGAGCATTGGCGGTCATCTGGATCTGGTTTGGAACCCGACTCAACTCGGCTGTCAGTGCCGTCTGAGTCGTGGGGGTGGGTGTCTGAACACGCCAGGAACGGGTGGCCCTGCGACTGGCTCCCAGCATCTCTACAGTTAGGTTTAGGTTTAAAGGGAAATAAATAAAAACCTATGTCACATAAAGAGGATTTGCGGGAAGGTAAACCTGCACTGTATGCACTGTGCCTAGCAATAAACTCTCTCTCTCTCTCTCTCTCTCTCTCTCTCTCTCTCTCTCTCTCTCTCTCTCTCTCTCTCCCCCCTGAAGATTGAACTTGAGTAAAATGACGAAGATACTCTCAGATACTCAAACTCCATGTTGTCAACGGAATGTATGAAAAATCTCCATGAGCACAAAGCGAATTAATGAACCAGCTTTGGAAATGCGTAAACAGTTCAGATTTGTTTGTGACATAAGAGCCAGCGTGTGGTCTAAGTATAAAACAAATATTACAACGTTACCCTGGCATTAAATGGTTTCCTTGGTTTATTTTATGATTTCTTATTTTCTTATTTTATTTTATGATTTCTGGTTTCCTTATTTTATTTTACGATTTATGGTTTCCTTACTTTATTTTATTTTTTCTCGTCTCCTGTTTTTATTTTATGATTATTTGTTCATCTTATTGTTTTGGTATGTCGTTTGTGTTATTATCTTCTTCTTCTCCTTCTTCTTTTTTACCCTAAAAGAAAATGGCTGGACAGAAACAGAAAGGACCTGCAAAGGACCTTGAAAGGATATGGAAAAATGTACTCGCCGATAAAAACGAGGCAGGAAACAGAACGTAGATATTTCCACATAACAATAACAATATACTTTATTAATCCCAGTGGGAAATTAAAGCTGTCTTATATCTTTTATATATATAAAATATATATCTCCATCAAGTATAATTGTAACATTTTAACATACCCTGGTATAACAAAACGTCACAACATGCGCAGATATAATTGAAACCCTTTCTTGCACATACGTGACTATAATGTACCGTTGCTTCCGTGTAAGTTATAATGTATGCTTGCATCCGATGAAAACATCCATGTGGAAATCATACGATTTGTCTCGTAAATGTTCATTTTTTTATTTTTATTTTTTTCCATGGAGTTAGCTGATAGTCAGACACATTGCCGTGCAGTAAGTCAGCATGTTGTGCCAAAGAGAGTCGTGCAGTAAGTCAATGTTGTGCCAAAGAGAGTCGTGCAGTAAGTCAATGTTGTGCCAAAGAGAGTCGTGCAGTAAGTCAGCATGTTGTGCCAAGAGAGTCGTGCAGTAAGTCATGTTGTGCCAAAGAGAGTCGTGCAGTAAGTCAATGTTGTGCAAAGAGAGTCGTGCAGTAAGTCACATGTTGTGCCAAGAGAGTCGTGCAGTAAGTCAATGTTGTGCCGAAGAGAGTCGTGCAGTAAGTCAATGTTGTGCCAAAGAGAGTCGTGCAGTAAGTCAATGTTGTGCCAAAGAGAGTCGTGCAGTAAGTCAATGTTGTGCCAAAGAGAGTCGTGCAGTAAGTCAATGTTGTGCCAAAGAGAGTCGTGCAGTAAGTCAATGTTGTGCCAAAGAGAGTCGTGCAGTAAGTCAATGTTGTGCCAAAGAGAGTCGTGCAGTAAGTCAGCATGTTGTGCCAAAGAGAGTCGTGCAGTAAGTCAATGTTGTGCCAAAGAGAGTCGTTCAGTAAGTCAATGTTGTGCCAAAGAGAGTCGTTCAGTAAGTCAGCATGTTGTGCCGAAGAGAGTCGTGCAGTAAGTCAATGTTGTGCCGAAGAGAATCGCACTTGACGGTCTTTATAATACTGAAAATCATCGCTAATGTTTGTGCGGGTTCACTTTTAATTGTCATGCTTTCTAAGCCTCAGGCAATGCCAGCTTGATTTGCCAGAATATTTCAACGGTTCCATTATTTCCCACAGTCAGTACTAGCTTTCCTAGCCATAACTGGTATTGCTGGCTCCATTTTTGCAATAGTATTAGCCAATGCTGTTTTGCGATAATCTGCTACACTGGGTCCATTGCATGCCATGGTCTACGTCAACGCTGTCTTGCTTCATCATGCTTTGCTTCGCTGACCCCATTATTCGCCACATCCGAGTCAACGCAGCGTTGCTATTTGTCACTGATCCACTTTTCGCCATTCTCAAAGTCACTACTTGCTTGCGTTGCTATAATTTGTCACTGATCCACTTTTCGCCATTCTCAAAGTCACTACTTGCTTGCGTTGCTATAATTTGTCACTGATCCACTTTTTGCCATACTCAAAGTCACTACTTGCTTGCGTTGCTATAGATCAGATCACTGTTCACATCCTTGTCTTGGCTAAAAGTGTTCATATGTAGGTTACAGGGTACGGTTTTGAGCAGCCATTCAGTTTAAACTTTTTTCTTTTTTTTTAATTTAAAGGTTTCCATACTTCAAGAAACTAAGACGATGAGTCAAAGCAAACTTGGTATCTGATTTCATGAACAATCTTAAAGCATTGCTTGCTGGCGTAGTTTACAGATAAATAGATCATACACAAAACAAATTATCCAGGAACACACATACACACACGCACGCACGCACGCACACACAACACACACACACACCACACACACACACACACACACAACACGCGCCCCCCGCACACACCACCACCACACACACTACACACACACACACACACACACACACACACACACACTCACACACACACCTCCCTATACACAAAGACGAAAGCGCACACACCCTGTGTCTGCAATTAACTGGGAGCAAGCTGTCGAGGAATCACATTGTTTACACGCTCTAATGGGTGTCTAGTGTAGTGGCCAGATTAGGACTACTGCATGGTCAGTTTGCCCAGCCTGCCAGTCCCGTTGCTATGGCCGCATTCTGCCGTTTTGCGGGTTGGCCCGTAGCAACGGACTGGGGACGGCAGCAGCTATCAAACCTGACCAGCAGCTACCAAACCTGACCAGCAGCCATCAGACCTGACCAGCAGCTATCAAACCTGACCAGCAGCCATCAAACCTGACCAGCAGGCATAAAAGCCCAAAGTAAATGCCAGCCTGCTGGAGGAGCTGCCACCTTTTACCATCCATGATGTTAGCTATGCAAAGCGAACGGGTAGAGGGCGGGAATACCTCAGCGGTAGAGTGCGGACTCTTGATCGAAAGGTAGCGGGTTCGAGTCCCGGCAGCAGCGGCGGAGGATTTCTTTTTTCTTTTTTTCTCCAGTGTCAGCTTTCTGTGCTGATTCATTTCTTTTTTTCGTTCCACCTCTGTGCTCTCACTCAGTAGCACGGAAAAGATTCCGGTCATTCTGCCAAAAGAGCAGGTGGCAGGTTACAGTTAAACGTGCATGCACCCCGCTACGGATATGACTTCCAATAAAACTGTAAGCTGGTGCATGGTTGTATAGTGTACACAGAACGTGCGCCGGGACGGCAGCAGTTTCAGCCTTGTAACAAGCAAACAGCGCTGTAAGCACGTGCAACACTTCGGTGGATATTAAAAACGCGCTGTGTAAAACGATGCCGTACCTCATTCATAGTCGGATGCGACCGGAGCGTAGTAATCGAGTCTGCTCGGAAGAAGAGAAAAGCTTTTTTTTTTCTTTCTCTCTCTCGTTTTTTTCTTCTGTATGTCAGGGTTCCACTTACATTTTATGCTAAAAATAGAGACTGTTCTGGAGGTGGTAGATCAAACTTCATCGGCAAAGAAATAAAAGGTCTTAATTTATGCCACGATTATGAAAACACATGTTATAAATCTGCTTTCTGGCATTGATTCAGAATGCATTAACACTTAAATAATTGAGGTCGGTTCCCCGAATTTGTCAGTAGTCCGGCATTAACACAACATAGACGTCAAAACTATCGCCAGTGCGACACGGTGATAAGACAATATCGGTTTGCGCACTCGCTACGGCACTGAACGTTCTCATTCCCAACAAGGCGTGGCCGTGCGTAACAAGGGGTGAATGGCGCTCTGTCAAAGGCATGGCAACGCTCCAAACAGCCGCTTCCTGCTTATTGGTCTTTTCCCCTCTGTCTGTCGCAGTCTTGAGAACCGACAGAGAAAAGCTGACTTTCTATCGGTACAGCGTTGAAGAACAGTTAATGGTTTATAATCGCTATACCTATGCAGAAGTAAAGCGAGCTGTTTTGTCAAAACTCCGTCTGTCTGTCCCCTATCGTAGTTTGCTTGCACAATGCAATCTGCCCAGTGCGCCATATGTTTTGGTGTTTGCGATATCGGCTTGTTGTGCTGCATTTGATGATGTTTGGACTGTCGTCGGCTGGTTGCGGTGGTGAGGTTGATGATGTTTGGGCTGTGGGCTGGTTGTGGTGGTGAGGTTGATGATGTTTGGGCTGCGGGCTGGTTGTGGTGGTGAGGTTGATGAATGTTTGGGCTGCGGGCTGGTTGTGGTGGTGAGGTTGATGATGTTTGGGCTGCGGGCTGGTTGTGGAGGTGAGGTTGATGATGTTTGGGCTGCGGGCTGGTTGTGGTGGTGAGGTTGATGATGTTTGGGCTGCGGGCTGGTTGTGGTGGTGAGGTTGATGACGTTTGGCTGTCAGCTGGTTGTGGTAGTGAGGCTGATGACGTTTGGCTGTCAGCCTTGTTTGATGAGTTTGATACACGTACCGGGTGTGAGGCTGTCTGAGGTAACGGCCTATACCGTTTGACATGTTGTTGTTGCTGGTGTAGCATTCTGCAGCTGGACACTCTGGGTCTCACCCGGTGTAGGTATCTGTACACTGACGAGTGCATTCCATAGCTTGAGAGGATCGCGTGCATGACAATTTTTATAACTATTATTATCACACCGCCTCATGAGCCTCCACACGTCGTCTCCGAAGGACCTGTCTCCATTTTGGAGGCGCGGAGGGGGGGGGGGTATGCAAGGTGCTTATTGTGGCTCAAGACAGTCCAGCATAGCTATGCAGCTCAGAATTACAGTTTTATGTAGCCTTGGTGTTCTTGCTGGTGTGAATATGTTGTGACACAGCCCATGCCTTGGTGTTCTTGCTGGTGTGAATATGTTGTGACACAGCCCATGCCTTGGTGTTTTTGCTGGTGTGAATATGTTGTGACACAGCCAAAGCGAAAAAGCCAGTCCTTGGCTGTAGTTGTTTCCAGTTACTCTTCAGTTTTACCTGTTCGCTCTCTCGCCCCCCCCCCCCGTGTGTGTCTGTGTGTGTGCGTATATGTCTGAGTGTGTGCGTGCCCCTCTCTCTCTCTCTCTTGACTGGGCGTAAAACACCAATTCTCTCTCTCTCTCTCTCTCTCTCTCTCTCTCTTGACTGTGGCGTAAAACACCAAGTTTCTCTCTCTCTCTCTCTCCTCTCTCTCTCTCTCTCTCTCTCTCTCTCTCTCTCTCTTGACTTGGCGTAAAACACCAAGTTTCTCTCTCTCTCTCTCTCTCTCTTCTCTCTCTTCTCTCTCTCTCTCTCTCTCTCTCTCTCCTTGCTCTTGCCATTCTCTCTCTCTCTCTCTCTCTGGCTATTCTCCCTTTCCTCTCTCTCTCTCTCTCTCTCTCTCTCTCTGACTGGGCGTAAAACACATTCTCTTCTCTCTCTCTCTCCTCTCTCTCTCTCTTGCTGGCGTCACTCTCTTCTCTCTCTGGTCTCTCTCTCTCTCTCTCTCTCTCCCCTCTCTCTCTCTCTCTTGACTGGGCGTAAAACACTCTCTTTCTCTCTCTCTTCTCTCTCTCTTGACTGGGCGTAAAACACTCCCTCTCTCTCTCTCTCTCTCTCTCTCTCTCTCTCTCTCTCTCTCTCTCTCTCTACTTGACTGGGCGTAAAACACAAGATTTTTTTCTTTCTCTCTCTCTCTCTCTCTCTCTCTCTCTCTCTCTCTCTCTCTCTCTCTCTCAGACAGACAGACACTCGGAACAACCCAAATCCAGCAATAGTTTTCTTCTTCTTTTTTCTCACAAGTCGATTACGGTCCGCTATTTGGGATGGTAGGCTATAGTCGTTCCAACATCTTCCCCTATCACCATTTTCCCATCGTAGCCCAGCTAACAAAGAACAGTTTCTTTTTTGGGCGAATTAACTGAACCCATTCAGCTTAACGGCTAAATGAGCAAGGGTGCATTTCATTTTCGATGTATTTTCACGGACCCAATTTCACGTGAGAGCGTCTTACGATACTCGAACTAAAAAGCAAAAACTATTTCATGTTCAATTTACACGGTACGGTTATGATCCTTCAAGTGACACATCTAATTTTGTTTAATCCTCTGTGACGTTTTAATTATTTTCAGCACTCTCTCTTGTCTTGTCTTGTCTCGTTTTTGTCGTTCCCGTACTCTTTCTCCGCCTCCCTTTCAACACCTCTCTGTCTCCGCCTCTCTTTCTCTCTCACTGTCTGTGTGTGCACCTGTGTGTGTGTGTGTGTGTGTGTGTGTGTGTGTGTGTGTGTGTGTGTGTGTGTGTGTGTGTGTGTGTGTGTGTGTGTTTGCGCTCTCTCTCTCTCTCTCTCTCTCTCTCTCTCTCTCTCTCTCTCTCTCTCTCTCTCTCTGTCTGTCTGTCTGTCTGTGTCTCTCTCTCATTC
The DNA here is from genome assembly GCA_018857735.1 of Alviniconcha marisindica. Lineage (NCBI taxonomy): Eukaryota > Metazoa > Mollusca > Gastropoda > Provannidae > Alviniconcha > Alviniconcha marisindica. The sequence goes on from JABMCL010001012.1 coordinate 610,682, forward strand.
GCACTGACACAGAGAATCATCAGTTAAAAAACAAACAAAAAACAGTGCACTCAGTCAGCTCCTTTAAACCAAACCTTCTTGATCACCCTGAGGAGGTGGTAACACACCATCGACTGCGAGAGAAACGTTTTGATTTAGACTTGCACTACATCCCATTCTTGATCGGGTATTGTGAAACACATGCTTTTGTATTATTGTTCTTTTTTTCCCTTTTCCCCCCTTCTCATTTGTTGTGCTTGTAAGCGCGCTTGCGTGTGTATGTGTTATTTGTGTGCGTGCCCGCGAGTTTGTGGGTGTGCGTGCGTGTGTGAGCGAGGTCGAACTTGCGTGAGTGCGTGCGTAAGTACGTGTCTGTGCGTGTGTGTGTGTGTGTGTGGGTGTGTGTGTGCGGTTGTGTGTGCGTGTAGGGAGAGAATCTTTTTGCTGGAATGTCCTGATGTTATGATTGTTTATGCATATAAAATGCCTCCCCCCCCCCCCCCCATCCCCCACCCACCTGTTTGACATGGGCAGACGGCCTAATTCAATAAACCGTTCGTTCGTTCGTTCGTTCTCTCTGTGTCTCTCCCCGTCTCTCTGTCTCTCTGTCTCTGTCTATGTCCGTCTGTCTGTCTGTCTGTCTGTCTGTCTCTGTCATTCGCACTGACACCAAGAATCATCAGTTAAAAACAAAACAAAAAAACTGCACTCAGTCAGCTCCTTTAAACCAAACCTCCTTGATCACCCTGAGGAGGTGGTAACACGCCATCGACTGCGAGAGAAACGTTTTGATTTAGACATGCACTACATCCCATTCTCGCAGCACTGGGTCGGGCCCACGCGGTCTGTATCCGTGGGGTGCACTTTGGCCGAGCCACCCCCCATTTAGAGGTGTTCACTGTCAGCTTTATCACATTACTAGGTGTAAACTGCTTGTTGTCGGCGCTGCTGATGTTGTTGGCGTTGTTTTTGCAGTCGACGCTTCTGTTGTCGACTGTATAATTTATACGGGTGCGTGGGCGTACAGATGTATATGAGTCCCTCTGCACTGCTTTAGCAAATACTAACACTTGTTCAGTTTGAATGAACCTTAACTGCAATCCTTGTAACGTAATGTAATCTCTCTGTCTCTGTCTCTGTCTCTGTCTCTGTCTCTGTCTCTCTCTCTCTCTCTCTCTCTCTCTCTCTCTCTCTTTCTCTCCTCCTCCCCCCCCCCCCCTCCTTCTGCTATCTAATGGTATTGTCTTTGAGCATGAAAGTTTCCAGTTCAGTCTTTGGAGTTCATTATGGTTTTCGAAGGACCGTATTGGAAATAGCCTACACAAATCCCCGCTGCCATAGTCTATTTTGGTGAGAGGTATCCAGCGTAAATCTTGCCATTTGGGTAAGCTTTGGTTCAGACAGACAGATTCTGCTAGTCTAAAGTGCAGGGCGAAATGCAGTTTCTTTGGACGGAAGTGTAGGAAATGGTCAACATTCACGCTTATCCCGAAGACCACTCTCTTTTCTTGATACCACAACTGACAAGCTCGCGAGACAAATAAATAAGTTAATAATAAAGCAATAGTAATATGGTGAAGTTGATCGGAAAAGACAGGTGCAATACTGACCCGGGTTCGAGTCGCCGGTGCGGCAAAGGATTCTCCTCACCCCCTTCTATCGTTCCCCACCCCTCACCCATGGCAATCAAATTTCCGCGTAGACTATTACGGCGTTCGTATAGCCTACGTCTGCAATTGCATGCACCGACATCTGTGAGCACGTAAATAGAGAATTCTACCCTACCTGGCTTTCTTTTTCTTCTTCTTCTTCTTCTCTGTCTCTGTCTCTGTCTCTCTCT
>JABMCL010001012.1:615000-622500 GCA_018857735.1 Alviniconcha marisindica
CTCTGCGGATCATTGCCAGGCAGGAGAAGGCAAACGGACCATAAACGGAAGAAATACCAAGGGTCTCATTATCCGTTTCAACACAGAGTGGGATTTTGCACGACCTATCGTAAAATTCGCTACAAAAGAAGACACCAACAGATACAGTAGAAAAAAAGTGGGAAGAAAGAAAGAAAGAAAATAACAACAACAACAAGAAAACCTTCTACGCTTTTAGCAGCAATCGGAATTAATAGGAAATGCTGAGAGGGAGGGAAAAAACCCTCACAAGCGGGCGCCCACAAAAATCTGATAACACAGAAAGCATCGGACAGACAGAAAACGAGAGGGCGGGTGAAAAAATGTATCTACTATACAAAAAAAAGGGAAAAAAAGGAAGAAAATAAAAAGCAGAAAAAGCGGGAAAAAGAAGAGGTGAGGAAAAACCTGGGGGAGTTTTCAATACAGAAAACATATCTGCGTGCTCCCATCAGACCGTCCAGCAGACCTGACAGCACGTGCAGCGAAACAAGTGAAAGGATTTTCGCGAATCTGGCGCCGCTCTGCATACAGCCCCCTACGGATTATCTCCCGTGGATTCCAAGGAAACGGCGGCCAGTGAGCGGCAGGAAGGCGATGGTAATGTCGGGTGGAAGCCAGAGCACCGCGCTCTGCAGGCCCAGCTTGGCAGCTCGTTTTCCGTTAAACACAACAGCCGTTGGAATTTGTTGGGAAACAGTCACATTAACAATAAAACATTTCTAAAAAGGAAGAAGAAAAAGGGACCGTAATACTCATCAATACCTGCTTTAGATGTATTCGTATGTATTAAGAGACAGTATGTTTCAACATCCCGTAGGGGCAGATAGACCATTTTTCACTTTCCGCGCTGTCAGAGAACATACAGACCCCTATCACTTTCCGCGTTGTCAGAACACAGACAGACCCCTTTCACTTTCCGCGCTGTCAGAGGATAGACAGACCCCTTTCACTTTCCGCGCTGTCAGAGGATAGACAGACCCCTTTCACTTTCTACGCTGTCAGAGGATAGACAGACCCCTTTCACTTTCTACGCTGTCAGAGGACAGACAGACCCCTTTCACTTTCTACGCTGTCAGAGGATAGACAGACCCCTTTCATTTTCTACGCTGTCAGAGGATAGACAGACTATACCCCTTTCACTTTCCGCGCTGTCAGGGGACAGACAGACCCCTTTCACTTTCTACGCTGTCAGAGGACAAACAGACTATACCTTTTTTACTTTCCGCGCTGTCAGTCCGTCTGCGTTCTCCTGAAGACCCAGTCAGTCAGTCCATTAACCTTGTCCATGAAGACTTATTTAACAGCAGGCTGCTTAACTGTTTGACAGCTCACTGCATTACACTAAATACCAGACTAAACCACGAGTTGACAACACTTTGCTTTACGCTAAATATCAGACTAAACCACTAGATGACAACTCATTGCATTACACTTAATACCAGACTAAACCACTAGCTGACATCTCATTGCATTACATTAAATAGCAGACTAAACCACTAGTTGACAACTCATTGCATTACATTAAATACCAGACTAAACCGCTAGATGAGAATTCATTACATTACACTAATTACCAGACTAAATCGCAAGCTGACAGCTCATTGCGTTACATTAAACACCAGACTAAACACCACTAGCTGACAACTCATTACATTAAACAGCAGACAAAACACCACTAGCTGACAACTCATTGCGTAACATTAAACACCAGACTAAACACCACTAGCTGACAACTCATTGTGTTACATTAAATAGCAAACTAAACTACTAGCTGACAACTCATTGCGTAATAACTCATTGCGTTACATTAAATAGCAAACTAAACCACTAACTGACAACCCATTGCGTTACATTAAACAGCAGACTAAATCGCCAGCAGACAATTCAATGCATTGCATTAAATAGCAGTCCAAACCACTAGCTGACAACTCATTGCGTTACATGAAACAGCAGACTGAATCACTAGCTGACAACTCATTGCGTTACATGAAACAGCAGACTGAATCACTAGCTGAAAACTCATTGCGTTACATTAAACAGCAGACTGAATCACTAGCTGACAATTCATTGCGTTACATTAAACAGCAAACTGAATCACTAGCTGACAACTCATTGCGTTACATTAAACAGCAGACTGAATCGCTAGCTGACAACTCGCTGCTCTAGATGGAGCATAGAAAGAGCCCTAGCTACAATTCTCTGTTTCCAGAAGTGGCGTGACGTGATTCCAAAGGTCCCACGTCGGTGGTTATTTATCGGTGCGGTCCCTGCGGAACCATCTCGCAGCAACTGCCTCCGATAATAATCACTGTTAACCCCTTCACTGTCCCAGTCTGTCAAATTCTCAGCCTGAAAAGTGCGCTCGCACACACACAAGCACACAAGCACACACGCGCGCATGCACACACACACACACACACACACACACACACACACACACACGCGCGCGCATGACGTACACACACACACACACACACACACACACACACACACACACACACACACACACACACACACACACAAAACACACACACACACACCCCACACACACACACACACACACACACACACACACACACACACACACCACCACCACACTCACGCACGCACGCATCACGCAGCATGACGCAGCTCACACACACACACACACACACACACACACACACACACACACACACACACCACACACACACACACACAAAACCGCACGCACACAACGCTCGCATGACGCGCGCACACACACACACACACACACACACACACACACACACACACACACACACACACACACACACACACACACATACTGAGGTAATAGTGGACATACGTGCTATTCGATATTATTTGTAACGTTGTATTGTTTTATTTTATTTTTTGCTTTTTCGTTTTTGTTTTTGTTTTGTTTTTTTACTCCAATTTTCTCATTAAAATCGATTGCGTCTGCATAATACGGAATGTTAGACCAGATGGCTGGCCGTTTGAGGCAAAAGCCAAAATGTAAATATTTCTTCAAACTCAATGGATTATATAATCAACGTTAAAAGATGGTTGTAATTTCGGAGGTTTTCTGATTTCGGACATTGCTCGACAGAAGAAGACCAAGAGAAAAGAGAAGGGGAGAAATGTGTTAGCTAGCGGCTCTATCTGTGAGTCATGTCAGATGGAGGGGGCGGGGGGGCTGGGGAGGGGGAAGGAGGAGAGCGAGAGCATGACGGAGAGAGAGGGGGTGCAGGGGAAAGAGAAATTTCAAACACAAAAGGCACGACCGAAGCAGACAGGAATGCATTTTGTAGTGTCTTTCAGCAGAAAATTCAATTTCAAACGTGCTGCTCTGTTGTTGTTTTGTTTCTTTGTTCGTTTAAAAAAAAAAAAATGTTTTTTTTTTTTTTTTTTAGTTTGTTAGTTTGTTTTTATTTAAAAATAAACAAACTTCAAACACTATTTGTGTTTCAGAGAACTGCCTTTTTACGCTGAACATATGGAATAGGTGGAATAGACGGACTAGACGGACTAAATGAATAGATGGACTACACGAAACAGGTGGAATAGACGGACTAGACGGACTAAATGAATAGATGGACTACACGGACTAGATAAACAGACAGACTGGACAGAATAATTATATGGAATAAATGGGGTCTGTGTGGCACTGACCCGGGACTTTAGCCAATCAGAACATCACAGGCAATCCTCATTTACAACCTTCAATACAACTATTCGCGCTCAGCCTAGCATCCCACAGTTACTGTCCCACAAGCTTTTGATCTTGCTTGATGAGCTAAGATAAACTAGAAGGTAAAAAAAGAACATTGATATCAATTACACGAAATAAAGCATTGCAAATTTTCAGTGCAATCAGCTTTTCCAAGTGACAAACAAACACTAACAAAAGATGAAATGGAAAAAAATCTAACAGCTTGGGGTTGTTGGAGAAGTTAGATGTGAAATAATAATTTAAAAAAAAAAAATGTTTTTTAACTCTACAACTAATTTCTCCAACAACCGCAAGCTGTGTCGTCAGATTTGTTCCCCATTTGGTCGTTTGTCTTGCATTGTCTAATCAAAACCAGCGTTGTGTTTATGTCTTGCATTGTCTAATCAAAACCAGCGTTGTGTTTATGTCTTGCATTGTCTAATCAAAACCAGCGTTGTGTTTATGTCTTGCATTGTCCAGTGAAAACCAGCGTTGTGTTTATGTCTTGCATTGTCCAGTGAAAACCAGCGTTGTGTTTATGTCTTGCATTGTCCAGTGAAAACCAGCGTTGTGTTTATGTCTTGCATTCTCCAGTCAAAACCAGCGTTCTCTTTAGCCTTTTCAGTATTTCGATCTCGTTTCAGAACGCTGGCAGTCCTCTTGCTTCAGATCATTTTGATGGTCTCGGTATGATTCCAGTGTTAGAATGAATGGAATTTGTCTGATTTGATTGCAGTTGATATTTGCGGTCATCAGTGAAATGCACCGTCGCTGTCTGAGGGTTTTGGTCAGCCTCTCACCCTGTTGATGTGATCAAAGCTTGTGCAGCAATATGGTGGCCACGCTTCGGGCTTTTTGCGCGGCATGTGATTGTGACGTTCTGATTAGCTAAAGCTGCTAGGCTGACTGGCAGCCCGGAATGGCACACCTTGGCCAGATAAGACGTTTGATCGAACGACAAGCGAGAGTCCGCCATTTTCGTCGAAGCTCAACTCAGCCATTAGCCAGCTTGGAAAGGTGTGTCATATCACCACTGATATCATTGGCTGCACTGTGCCTTTCACCCAATACACCCATCTGATAGGAACAGTGCGGCTCCGCGTGTTTCCATAGCAACTCATCAGATCCTTTTTGACCATTATGGGTCGAATGCGACCGTGTTATGATTAGCTCTCTTAAAGGGAAGAGAAATGAAGACGTGAGCTGGCCTGGGAACATGGAATACGTGCGAATAATTCTTTTCGTCGTCAGGCTTCATTTTGGTTGTTCAGTCAAGAAGCATACAGAAGAGGGGGCTGCCTTTTATCTTTGCTACCAGTAGGAGCTCATCTGGGAGCTCTTGATTTTGTCTTTACCAACAAAGAGCACAAAAGGTTGGCTCGTGACGTACTTGATTATTTTGCCACAGGTTTTGGCCTTGTTCATGGCATCACTGATACAGACCGCTGAGCACGAAAGAGCAGCACTCACGATCGAAATTCCTTAACTTTTAAACATCGATCATTAACAAAAAGGACAAGAAATGGAGTAGAAGGCTGAAGCGTGTAAATTCGTATTCAATTCCTATAGATAAGGCTCGTGACGCTCCGTTGGCTCGATTCCCCTTTAACAGTTCAAAGGATTAAGTCCAGACCGAGACAATGAAGCTTTGGTCCTTTGATCAGTGTGGAACATATCTGCAGTATGACTTCCCGCCCCTCCCCTCTCTCCCCCCCCCCCCCCCCCCCCCCGCCCCCCACCCCTCACGCCCACCCCCATCCCTGTGCTGCCTCTAGAGTTCCCAACGACTGTTCACCCAATATGTGCCTCCCTTCCCTCCACTCCACCTCCACACATGAAATATTCAAGCGTGTGGTTATTAAGAACAATGTAAAATCCCAGCAATAATTTTTAATACCCTTTAGGCGACGGCGCCGACATTATTGCGCTGGAATTATGGGCAAAAATGGCGCCTGCGACAGAGTTAGGACTTGGGCAAGACGTTGGGGGGTGGCCTCCCTTTTTGTGTCGGCGAAATGAGGAGGCCGGAGGACGGGGCCTGACGTAGTGCGACGTGTGAGGGGCAGAGGAGCAGTAGGCAGAGTCAGTCCCGCCTCCAGCACTGGCCACGGTCCAGTGACCTGCTTTCTTCAGTGGGGGATTATCATTTCAGTTACAATATTCTTCATTCTTTACGGTCCACAATACCACTTACCATTTAATGCCATGTCGTCCGCTAAGGTCATGTTAGGGCGAAAACTCTCTCTCTCTCTCTCTCTCTCTCTCTCTCTCTCTCTCTCTCTCTCTCTCTCTCTCTCTCTCTCTCCTCCTCCTCCTCCTCCTCCTCTCCCTTTTTCTCTCGCTCCTCCTTCTCTCCCCCCTCTCTCTTCTGTCTGTCTGTCTGTCTGTCTGTCTGTCTGTCTGTCTGTCTGTCTTCTCTCTCTCTCTCTCTCTCTCTCTCTCTCTCTCTCTCTCTCTCTCCTCCTCCTCCTCCTCCTCCTCCTCTTCACTCTTTTTCTCTCGCTCCCCTCCTTCTCTCCCCCCTCTCTCTCTGTCAGTCTGTCTGTCGTCTCTGTCTCTGTCTCTGTCTCTCTGTCTCTGTCTCTGTCTCTGTCTCTCTCTCTCTCTCTCTCTCTCTCTCTCTCTCTCTCTCTCTCTCTCTCTCTCTCTCTCTCTCTCTCTAAATGAACCTAAACTACAATCCTTGGAAAATAAAGTTTTCGAGGTCGAGTTCGAGTTCTCTTAATATTTTTAGGGTCGGGGTGGGGGAGAGTTAGTTGCCCCCCACCCCCAACCCTAGGGGAAAGCGATCTTCAATAGCATCGCAGCACCCAGCCCCAAATCTCTGCTTTACCGTTGGCGCGATGTCTCCAGACTTCGCCAGGGAATCATTTTCATCGTTTTCCTCGGGATGTTTTACGCAGGCATCGTAACACCTAGACCCGCGAGAGTTCGGTTGACTGGTGCCTGATGTCAAGAGCTGGATAGTGGGACAGGGGCGGTTGACACTTTCCGAACCAGGAATCGAACCTGCAACCCTTAAACCCTCTTTTTGATCGTTGGGTTTGATCTAGATTCATCCTTGAGATGAAAACTTTTGTTGTTGTAATATTCCTTTACGGCTATACTATACTACTCGACACACACACAAAACGATCTCTTCAAGGTGCTCTCTCTCTCTCTCTCTCTCTCTCTCTCTCTCTCTCTCTCTCCTCTCTCTCTCTCTCTCTCTCGTCAAACATTTTCTCTCTCTCAGTGTTTCATCTAACCCCATTGGGGTTTTGGAAATAATTCTTGACTTTGTTCATTACTGCCTTGATCACTAGACCATGCCATTTCCCTTGCAAACTGATTGTGTGTATATAACCAGCAGACAGTTCCTATCTTACTTCTGGCTTTATTGTCTGGATGGCGTACCAGCTTCAGCAGGTCGTGTTACGCAATGCTACAGCTTGGCACTAGGTTAGAAAATAATAAATACAAAAAGTTACGTCTTCCACTCATTCTCCATTCACACACATTGCGCCCCCCCCCTCCCCCCCTTCCTTACCACAATGAGTTCCCTTTTCCTGACACCGTGAGAGTTGTCCCTCCTGAACATGGCGCATCTCAAGAAGCCAGCGTGGAAAGTATATCATCTAAAGAGGACGTGAATTGCCACGCGCAATCCACTCGTCTCGCTCGCCTCGCTCTTCACTGGACTCGAGGGACGAGGCTGTGCCAGCGCCCCACTTCACTTCTGAAGATGGAATGCATCAGCCTACTGAACATTTAAAGTGACATTTTGTCGCTTTTCTGTTCTTGTT
>JABMCL010001012.1:625000-630000 GCA_018857735.1 Alviniconcha marisindica
TGTGTGTGTCTGTGTGTCTGTGTGAATGTATGTGTGTTGTGTGTGTGTGTGTGTGTGTGTGTGTGTGTGTGTGTGTGTGTGTGTGTGTGTGTGTGTATGTGTGTTGTGTGTGTGTGTGTGTTATTTTCTATCTTGCATGCATACTAGCGATGATCAGTTGTTGGTCTAGTCCTCCATAACCTGACTTCATGTTGCTGTTTTGCTTATGCTTTAGTTATGTACTGATTTTATGGTTGCTTTGTTTGAATACCTCTTTCAAAATATGTTCACTGTGCAAATCCAGAATGTGCTCAGAAAAAGATACGCCTCACTTTTAGCAACAAAATAATCGATCTCAAACGCCATCTTTAAACTAAATCATTTGTGGATGTGCACGGGCTCATAACTACTAGACCAATCAGGGGAGTTAATCCGTGCTCGAAAGACGTCACAGGAACACAACAGCAAAGTCCTGAATCGTGTACAGTAACTTTCACCTGGTACCCAGCGACACAGGCGTACCCAGCATGGTCTGTTGAGTCTAAACACCTTCTCTGGGCCTCGTTCTGATTCAGACTGTCACTGTGGTCGTTAAGTGAAGCCAAAAGTCGTTTGCCGGGCAACTGTTTAAACCTTGTCCTTAGTTATGTATCTGGCACGCCGGACACGTGAAAGCAAGCTGGGTTCCTCTCAAAAAGGCGACAATTAATGTTGACTGTGTCAGAGTCAAAGTCAGTTATTTCTTTATTCCACGGATGAAAAATGTGTTTGCATCACATAAAAAATGTCTTCTCGTTAAAACTGTACCGTTGCCTAGCGACGCCCTCACGCCAAGAAAGTGGAACGCGTGTTTGTTAAACACCTCCGAAGGAATATAAATCATTGCCTATGTTGAGTACGTCAGCGCAAACAAAGCCAAAGGCAAAACCCGGTTGTTGTTTTTAAAAAACAGACCCATGCTTGTGTTGCTTTTAGCCAATTGAAACGCAGGATCCAAACATATAAAAGGTTGAAAAATAACGCTATTTATTAGAACAAAACACAACATGCGAATTTTCGGGGTAATCCCTTTGAATAAGCTACAAAACGACACTTAAACAACAATAAAACGGTAAAAAGAATTAAATGAAAAATGAGATGTACAGCTAATCCACTTGTCTTTTCTGGGGTGAGCTATGTCCGGTGCTTTGAAGAATCAAGCTTCTCACAAGCATCGGACATAGCTCACCCTCCAAAAGATAAGTGGATTAGCTCCCCATCTCATTTTTCATCGTTTTTTACCCTTTAATTGTTACGTGTCGTTTCGTAGCTTGTTAAAGGGGATTACCCGGAAAATTCACATGCTGTGTTTTGTCCTAATAAATAGCGTTATTTTGAACCTTTTATGTGTTTGGATCTTGTTTTAGATCGCTAGCGGGCTTCTTTTCTTTTCTTGTTGCTATTGTTTTTATTCAGATATTGCTTTTCAATTAAAGTGCAAAAGAGACGAACAGATTGCCGGAGGTTTGCTGTTAACGTATTCCTCTTCTTGCCCAGCTGATTGCGAAAGCACAGAAAAGAACAAACAGAAATTCTCCAATTCGCTCACAACGTGTCCCAGTTGCTGACATTTTATGTAATATGACGTAAGCACAAAGAGGGGCGGCTGGAAGTGAAATGCCGGAAGCTGCTTTCTTATGTTTCCCAGGCCCCTGTGTTGACCAAGTCTTTACAGCCCAACGCCTGCCCCTTGGGTCCCAGATTCCCATTCTGTGGACATTAATTAGGATCAGGAAACAAACCACGAGATGGCGTAACTATCATGTTTCTATTCTCATGTAAGTGCACGGAACGTGGGTCGTGAGTGGGGTGGGGTGGGGTGGGGGTGGGGAGTGTAGGAGGGCCGTAAAAAAAACATGAGTTTTATAGGCCTAAAGTAAGACGTACGGCTCCCCTAACGTGACAAACTCCGGTTTTCAAAGTTTTGACTTTCTGGCTCATCGAACTTTCACTGTTCCTGTCCCCTTTTTAGCAATCGTCAAGTGTCTCAGCGACACTGAACTAGACATTTATTTATGAGCTGACGAATTTTCTGTTCGCCCTGAAGTGACTTTCACACCTGACTGGCAGTTAAGAAGCAAGTATCTAACAAGTTCATCTGTTGGACTGCAATTGCTTTTCAGATCTTCCAGTCTTGCGCTCGGAATGGTATGTTCACAAGACCAAGGCTCCAGCGGCAGCCAGTCGCTCTGATGAGACCGGTAGGCAACAGCTGCCTGTCGACAGAGTTAAGTGGCGGCTTTCTCGCGCCCACCCATTTGACTGTGGTTGGACAGAGGAGCAGTTCAGCTCGGTGGATGCGGGAGACACATCGAGGACCCCTGCGTCACCCCGTGTCAAGCGCTTTGCCGAGAAATCGCGGGCCACTAATCCTGTTTCCGGAAGATGGAGAGCTCTGGAAGGGTCCTTAATCTGGGCCTCGATGGCTGGTGTCAGTCACCGTGTGCTTCCTCGTGGGTTTCGGTCTACATGGTATGCACAGTTCTGACTGGGACATGGAGAAAACTAGTTATAATGTACGAGACTGAATGGCAGAGTAGTTCCTAAGCAACACGGCCGTTGTCAGTAAACTGTCGGCTTTCTCTTTGTCCCTTTCTGTGCTTTCACTGTACGTCTTGAAACGCGAGTCGTTCAAAGGCAACATTCGGAAAACGTCTGAGACTAAGACCGGCAGAAGCATAATAAATATGGAAATTCTCGAGCGCTTAGATACCAGCTTAAAGGGAAGTGGTACACAGATTTGACTTTGCACGTTCGTCAAATTGCTCCGTTTCCACAAATCGACAGACCATGTGTATCGCCCTGATATAGCCGTCATTGTTGACCGGACGTAAAGCATGAACTTACTTACTTACTTACTTACTTACTTACTTACTTACTTACTTACTTACTTACTTACTTACTTACTTACTTACTTACTTACTTACTACTTGTGTCAGAATGCACTCATTACCCGAATCCGTTTAGTCAATGTATCCCCTTCACACACACACACACACACACACACACACACACACACACACACACACACACACACACACACACACACACACACACACACACACACACACACACGACTTTTATACTGCCTGAGTTGTCCACCCTTCCAAAAACCGAACGTAATCAAGAAAGTGATCAAATCACAAAGAAATCAATTTCACAGAAATATTTCAACTCGGTGACACCAGTTGATAATAATGGAGCGAATGCTACCGTTCGATGTTTTCTGAGAGCAACCTTTGAAAACTATGTTGTTCATTTTTATACAGTTGGAGTGTTTTGCCTCGTCTTTCGAAACTGTTTCGAAAGACGAGGCGAAACATTCCAGCTGTATAAAACTGAACATATGCACAACATGTATATGTATAACTGAGTGTTGTATGCATTGTATGCGTGTGTGCATTTGGCTCTGTGAACACGAAAGTTTTGTGTGGAACTTTTTATGCTTCATGCATACATTTTCACTCATGCATTAATGTTTGATATGCAAGATGCTTTGTCATGTTGTTTTTATGTTTTATGTTGTTGTTGTTTATAGTCATCAACAGTTTCGCAAAGACTAGTTGTTGGACAGGTTTTGACAGACCGAAACTACAATCCTTGCGAAATAAACTTTTCAATTTTCTGTCTGTCTGTCTGTCTGTCTGTCTCTGTCTCTGTCTCTTCTGTCTCTGTCTCTGTCTCTGTCTCTCGTCTCTCTCTGTCTCTGTCTCTCTCTCTCTTCTTCTCTCTCTCTCTCTCTCTCTCTCTCTCTCTCTCTCTCCCAATACTGGTGTTGAATTGATCAGATGTTCTGCTGTCTTATTTACAGGTTGTATGCTCATAATGTATAACTGAGTGATGTATGCATGTGTACATCTGGCGCTATGAACACGCTATGTTTTGTGTGGAAATTCTCATGTATCAAATTTCACTCACTCATTCATGCCTGTATGTATATAAATTATGCCTGTAATTTTATATTTACTCTATCAGTAGGTTCGCAAGGACTAGTTGTTAGACGGGTTTTAACTGAACCTAAACTACAATCCTTGTAAAACAAAGTTTTAGAGCTCGAGTTCAAGTTCTCTGTCTCTTTCAGACAGAGAGAGAGAAGAGAGAGAAGGAGAGAGAGAGAGAGAGAGAGAGAGAGAGAGAGAGAGAGAGAGAGAGAGGTTTTCGAGTGATTGCCATTGCAATGACTGGTAATTTGAGACCTATTTTACACACCCATACAACTCCGCCCAGTCCTTCCGACTGCCTTCCGACCCCCCCCCCAACCCCTCCCAGACTCCCTCCCCCCCCTTCTCCCTTATGTTCTTCATAAGATAAGCATTGATTGCTTCTGTTTTCTTTTCCAATACTAGTCATATGAACTGATCAGACGTTCTGCTGCTTCATTTGCTCATAATATGCTCACCGTATGCTCATAAATATGTAACTGAATGATGTATGGCATGTGTGCATCTGGCGCTGTGACACGCTGTTTTGTGTGGAAATGCTCATGTATAACGTTTCACTCACTCATTCATGCCTATATTATGTATGTAAGTAATGCCTGTAATTTGATATCTATTTATCAGTAGCTTAGCAAGGACTAGTTGTTAGACCGGTTTTTGACTGAATCCTAAACTACAATCCTTGTAAATAAAGTTTTCGAGTTCGAGTCTGAGTTCTCTCTCTCTCTCTCTCTCTCTCTCTCTCTCTCTCTCTCTCTCTCTCTCTCTCTCTGTGACTTTGTTCATTCTCTGCCGTCGTTTCTTTCGTAGTTATACCTCCTACACTCTAAATAAAATCTAATTAAAACCCCTTGTTCACAAATGAAACAAAAACAATATCTAAAAAAGGAGAAATGTTTGTAGGGTCTAATACTGCCAGACCACTAAAAGGTCGCAAGAGCTTCTTTCTTAATGCCACTTTGTGTGGTTAGACAAACCTTCCCCAGTCCTGTAGCAAGTAGGACACTGTTTTCTTCTGTCCTTCTAACAGGAGCTCTTCCACAT
>JABMCL010001012.1:635000-665000 GCA_018857735.1 Alviniconcha marisindica
TGTGTGTGTGTGTGTGTGTGTGTGTGTGTGGGGGGGGGGGGGGGTGTGTGTTTGTGTGTGTGTGCTTGTGTGTGCTTGTGTGTGCTTGTGTATGTGTGTGTGTGTGTGTTTGCGTGTGTGTATGTATGTGTGTGCGTGCGTGCGTGCGTGCGTGCGTGCGTGTGTGTGTGTGTGTGTGTGTGTGTGTGTGTGCTAATGTCCAATGGACTTGACTCTCCCAAGCAAACCCACCCAGCCCCGAGCCTTACAGGGTGGCCACGCCCCAAGGAGTGTGTGGATAAAAACTCAACGTGGCCTGGCGTTGGCAGCGGAATGTTGTCGGGACCGGTAATGAAGTGCAATACCAAACCCTGCCAGCACTTTTCCCCTTCATAAACCAAATCGTCAGGCTAAAACTAGACACGCCACAGGCCTTTAAAAAGTAAAAAGAAGAAGCGGGAAATGATTTTTTAACACAATTCTGGTAGTTTATACGCGCACGTGAATGTGCGTGCGTGCGCGCGCGTGTGTGTGTATGTGTGTGTGCGTATGTGTGTGTGTGTGTGTGTGTGTGTGTGTGTGTGTGTGTGTGTGTGTGTGTGTGTGTGTGTGTGTGTGTGTGTGTGTGTGTGTACTTGTTGCGTGTATGTGTATGTGTGTGTGCGCTCGGTCGTTCTTAACTCTCAGTTTAAGCTGCAACATAGTAGGGTCACAGAAGCCTAATAGCTGTCATGTTTATCATACATTCTTGACAGTGGGAACCCAGACAAAAAAAACTCTTCCGTTCCAAACACAATCCAACGAATTTCGTTTATTTGTTACGCTGTGAATTCTTTTTTCTTTTTTTTCTTTTTCTGTTGTTGTTGCTGTTTCTTTTTCTTGTTTTAGTTTTGTGGTTGTTGTTGTTGTTGTTTATGTTTCCATTTTATAACACCAAGTTACTTACTCCATTTCGATTCATGTCAAAATCCTGCGTATCGTCTGTGAAAATGACTTATTTTTTACAAAAAATACGGATTCTCTTCTTTAGAGTGCTGTAAACAGATGGTATGTACGCCTGACAGACAAAAACTGAAAACTGACACCGAAAACTGAGCATGATCGCAATAGTGTTTTGTCCGCGGACAATTCTAATTTCGTTCCGCCTGTCTTGATTAAAGTCGATATTTTCACAGTCCCCTCCCCATTTCATCGCCTGGGGAAACGAGAGAACCTCAGAATGTCGATGACCCGAGGTACTGCTATGAGAAAAACAAAGCAACAGGTTAATAATTCAGCAGGAGATAGTTCCATGGTTTCACAAGATGGCTTCACGCGATTTTTATGATGCTTTCAAAATGATCATATCAATCACAGATTGTCTAGGACTGATGGGGCAGACTTCTTGAAAATGACAAGCGGTTGATAGTTTCATTTTTTATGAGGAAAGGAATGTGGATGCCAGAGGTACCCGATGACGCGACCCCGTCACTTGTAAGTGGACCATCTGAAGCTTTCGAAATGAATGCATATCGTTTGTTTGGCTGGCGGAAATGGTTCGTCTAGTCACGAGTTGTTGTTCTCATCATTTGACGAAGGAGGAGGAGGAGGTTATCATGTGACGAAGAAGGAGGAAGAGGTCATCATGTAACGAAGGAGGAGGAAGAGGTCATCATGTAACGAAGGAGGAGGAATAGGTCAGCATGCAACGAAGGAGGAGGAAGAGGTCAGCATGTAACGAAGGAGGAGGAGGAGGTCATCATGTAACGAAGGAGGAGGAAGAGGTCAGCATGCAACGAAGGAGGAGGAAGAGGTCAGCATGTGACTCAAGGACATTCCAAATCCCCAGCCAGCCATTTCTGAAGGAAAAAAACTGACTTCTTTCGTGGACAAGTTAGCCACGTCTTTTTATTCCCCGCGGATGTTTGCAGTAGTGACTTTTAACTCTCCCCCCCCCCCCCCCCCCTCCCCACACACACATCAGAGAGCCGATCTGATGCCAAATGAGCACAACGTTGAAGGAAAACGGCTTCGGGCGCAACTTGTAATCGTCCAGCGCTTCGACGAGGTTGTGTGAGGCGAGAGTTCAGTCCCTTTGAAAGGAAACCTGGCGTATTGAGCGGCTTGGCCCCTTCTTTCCTTCTGCCCCATCCATCCTCAGCCCACCCCCTAAAGTTATCCGCACAAGACATATCTCCATCCCACCGTCGTTGCCTTATCTCTAAGAATATTAACCCACAATCGCTTCTTCGGTTACAGGATGCCTTTCACCAGAACAGAAAAGAGCGCAGCAGGGAAGCTTGTAGCAGTCAAATCCCATTCAACTCTTCTAGCTGCCGTCCATATTTGACCCCCCCTCCCCCCCCCCCCCCCCCCCCCCCCGCACAAAGCAGACTCCTCGTTAACACACTCCCGCACTCGTCGCCAAAGTGGTGCTTCCGGGACCGATTGGAATCATTGCCGTCCCTCCCCTATCCTAAGGCCTGCGGAGAGATAACCAGGGAGGTGCATCGGGACGCCGTGTGGAGCTGACGTGCCCTCCCTCCACCCCGGGGATACTTCTGACGTCATCCATTAAGTAATTTCGCTGGGGCGTTGGGCAAACAATAAAGACGGGAGACGATCTTGATTAAATCCCTTTCTGATCATGGCCAAAAAACAAATAACAATCTGGATCCCTTCTGTTTTTATAACGCTCTCTCTCTCTCTCTCTCTCTCTCTTCTCTTCTCTCTCTCTCTCTCTCTCTCTCTCTCTCTCTCTCTCTCTTTGTGCATCTTTTCGTTATTTCTGTAGTTTTTTTGCCTTTCTTAATTTTGCTTGTTTGATTTTTTCTTTCCTTTCTTGTCTTTTTTGTGGGGGTGGGGGTATTCGTCTTATTTCATTGTTTATATTTGGGTTTTGTTGTTGTTTTTGGCAGCTGCTTTCCAATGACAACCCATGTTTTTTTTGGAGTTAAATTCCGGAGTTGTGTCAGCAAACGAAAACTCTGTTATACTATGTAATTATGATCAGCTGATGGTCAGTCTGTCCTTTCCGTCTTCACTGTTTTGAAGACAGCTTGAACAAGAGTTGGCCTTCAAAACTGCATGGTAACAGACATTTATACATCTCCCGGTCCGTTACCTGCTGGCACCGTCAGAGCAGGTGAGTATCTTCAGGTAGCGCATAGGGTACAATCGCCTGAACAATTCCTTCTTTACCAGCCTTGGTCAGACACATCCCCGCACCTGTGACAGAGGCAGTACCGCAAACACAACATCCGCTGCAGGCACGCCCACTGCACGACAACTGCAGACGTCCGTTGTGCCCAGTGAACAGTCCGGTGATGAGAGGTTTTCCACAGTCGGGACGACCTGCAGTGCCTTCGTGCAGAGTAAGGGAGTTAGTGATGAAGAAGAGGAAGAAAAGGCATCCCGACCAGCTCCTACTGTCTGTATTGCCAATGGACTCGCTCTGCAATGTCTAGCGTCGTTAAAGGTGTATCGGTCAACGTTTTTACACTTTTTGAAGTCGGGTGGTTTTTGTTGTTGTTTATGGCGCTGATGCTGTTGTTGTCTTCATTCGGCAAATATAGTGTGCAATGTGGAAAGTGGAAAACGCGCGAATGTGGGCTGTAAAAGCTATGTCTGTATCAAGTATAGCTATGACTAGCATGGCTATAACCCCTGGCATCTTTCTGCAGGGAATAATGTATGTGTTTATGGCCGTGCTTCAATCCTACAGTTGGCTCCGTCTGAAAAGGTGGGCTATGGAGGACGATGGCCGGTATTAATCTTTATCTGTCCGTGGTACTCTGGACGTAAACACGTCCTTTATGTATCATCCTTTTTTTCTGTCACTTGAAATCGGGGATTACTCTGAAAAGTTTTGCATGTTTTGTGCCCTATAAAATCAGCGTCCTTTTAAACTATTGTGTTTTTGGATCTCATTACAGAACACAAGCAGTGAACTTCGTTCCAGATCATTCCTTAGACAAATATCCGTTGGTACGCATGTTGCTTGCAAAACACCAATAGTCAAAAGTGCCCAACTTGTTTTACACTGTCCTGTTAAAACAGCATTCTTTCCAACACTCTGTGTGTGTGTGTGTGTGTGTGTGCGTGCGTGCGTGCGTGCGTGCGTGCGTGCGTGCGCGCGCGTGCATGTGTGTATGTGTGTGTGTGTGTGTGTGTGTGTGTGTGTGTGTGTGTGTGTGTGTGTTCAGAACGGTGGCAGTATGTTTTTATACTCTGTTGTTGCTGTTGTTGTTTTACTTCTTTAAAAAATTTTAAAAAACTATAACGCTCTCCAGGCATACTGTAAGCGAGCATTACTCATTGTAACCTGGGTCCGCCGTTCCTGCTGACTGCTGTTTGTTGGTTTGTTCCCTCTGACTGGCACGGCTGACAAACATGGTACCGTGTAGAGTTATAGCCCAATTTCCTTCAAATAATGCCCGCACGCCCGCATGATTTTCTGGTCTTTACCCTTTCATGTAAACACAATAAGTATTCATGCGAGTTTGTTAATGGCCTCATTCGCAATTATTTTCCCTACGCCAGACTGCTACATACATTTGTTTTGAGAGAAAACTCTTCATGCGTCCCATTCGCTGAGGTTATTGCGGAAACCATATAAGCCTGCACCAGTGTCATCAATATGTGGAACGCTCTAGACTTGCTGTGAATTCCGTAATAATAAATGTATAATGAATTGATCATGTGCACTCGTCTGGCACGCCGACAACTTGGAGTGTTCAGTGACCTTTAATGAAGAGCTACTCTCAACGGGTATTTCAGCGTTGGAACGCCAACCCGACGTCACTTCAAGTCGGCGTATGCTGGAAATGTCAACTTTGATTTACTTCCAATAGCTGTTTTTCGTCCGGCAATGTCGCTTGGCTAAAAGGGTCCCTAAAAAATCAATTATGTCCAATGAATGTATCAGATCGCTTTGACTGCTGAGCGAATTCTGTACAATTCGCCCCGACCCCCAAACCACCAAACAAAATTACAAGTATATGCATTTGCCAGTGACATTAAAATATGTACAGGAATTTGTCTTGGTGACGTACACACGCACACGTACACACACACACACACACACACACACACACACACACACACACACACACACACACACACACACACACACACACACCACACACACACACACACACACACACACACACACACACACACACACACACACAATCACACTACACACCATACAACACACACACACACACACACACACACACACACACACACACACACACACACACACACACCACACACCGCACGCACGCACGCACGCACGCACCACGCACACACACACACACACACACACACACACACACACACACACACACACACACACACACACACACACCACACACACACACACACACACACACACCACACACACACACACACACACACCACACACACACACACACACACACACACACACACACACACACACACACACAACACACACACAACACCACACCACACCCCACACACACACACACACACACACACACACACACACACACACACCACCACGCACACACCACCACCACCACGCACACACGCACGCACACACACACACACACACACACACACACACACACACACATACACACACACACACACACACAACACTCGCACGCGCTCGCCATTCAGTCGAAGGCACGAAAAGACAAAATGTGGTCGGAACCAGCAGAAGGAAGAACAGCATTTGAAGACTGAACAGCAAACTGCTTGCATGCAGCAGGACGGTTTCCAGCTCAACTCTTGAGTAGTATAAGCTTTCATTCTCCAACAGTGGGCGCGAAACAGCAACTTGACACATTTAATCAGAACGGAGTCTTCACAAATGACTGCAGTCACAGTTCAGTCTTATTTCAGGTGGTATATCAAGCGGTTCAGCCTGATTAGTTTAATTCCCACTGACAGCGGTATGGAATTCAGTCCTGTTTTGTATCTACACTTTCGCTCTAAAGCGCGACGGATTTGCTTGTGTGTGTGTGTGTGTGTGTGTGTGTGTGTGTGTGTGTGTGTGTGTGTGTGTGTGTGTGTGTGCGTGCGTGCGTGCGTGCGTGCGTGCGTGCGTGTGCTGGTGCGTGTGTGTGTGTGTGTGTGTGTGTGTGTGTGTGTGTGTGTGGTTATGTGTGTGTGTGCGTGCGCGCGCGCGCGCGTGTGTGGATGAGTATGTGTGTGTGTGTGTGGGTGTCTGTGTGTGTGTGTGTGACTGAAAGCCATCACAGGCACCTTTCTTGGAGACATCTCTGTCGCGAATGAAAACCATTGTAACAATGGAGCTTCTCCCAAGCGATACTCTGACAATGGGGATTGTACCAATGGCGCGCCCCGGTTAAAAGGTGCCTGTAGCCCGTGACGTCAGCGGCGGAAGGTTGCCGGGGGACGAGGCCTGGCAGGGACAAAGGTGGCCGTCCGTCTCCTGTGTGCCGCACGACCATCACGGTCTACAAAGGCACGTGTCGCAAGTAGAATGAAGTTGCCGGGAATATGTACTGAACTGGAAGATGGACCCACTGAAATTTGAATCCTATCGATGGCATTTTGTACCCCCCAACCCTCCTGCCCTCTCCTCACCACCATCACCACCACCACCTCCACTACCACCCCATTGAAAGCCAGTGTAGGATATGAAGCAGACGTATGTGTGATGTGGTTGAATGTGAAGGACCAGTAGATGAATAGAGCGACGTTGTTGTGAACTCGTGAAACCTGTTAGATAGCTGGGAGAGCTGAAACTTGGGAGACTAATCTAGACCAGGCTGTGCAAAAAGCGATAAAGGGAAGCAAGTTCAGTTTACATTCGTTCAAGATGGCATCCGTGCACTCTGAAAAAGCCCATATGTGCTCCACCCTGTCTCTGGGAAATTTTCCCACCGTTGAAAGAAAGCTATGTTGCGGAAGTGAGACGTCGGCCAATCCACGGCCATCGCCAGCGGAACAGTAAGGAAACATGTGCCCAAAGCACCACCACAGTATGCGTGGGTTGAAGGGCATACAGGGCCGGGAGTTAATTTGATTTCATCGTCACTGAGAAATGGGAAAGGGGACGATCCTAGGAAGCAACGATGTGTCCTTTTGGGGAACTGACTTTGGGTGAGAGTCGGTGACAGGGCGGGACACGGGCAGCGGGTCGCGGGGACCAACTGGAAAGTGCTAACGACTTCTAGACGCTGCGATGTGTGGCAGCTTAACACACAGGAGTATGATTGGTTAAGTGTTCGCCAGTCTGTTCGAGTGCGCGCGCCGTGTATGTGTGAATGATAAATATTTAACGAATATAGCTTTTTGCGTGCGTGGATGGGCACATTTATGTGCGTATGTCTATATGATTACAAATCTGTATGTTTGATTTGCTGCTGTTACGGATTTTGTATGTTGTCATCATATGTTGCAGTTTTAATCATCTTTGGATGAGCCTGCTGTGAAAAGACTTGAAATAAAAGAATGAAGGGGTTCACAAAGCCGAGCAGAGCAGCATCTTGGTGCCACATTCTGACAGGAAGGAAGAGGGAGACAGCGTGTGCGTGTAGATGTGTTGTGTGTGTGTGTGTGTGTGTGTGTGTGTGTGTGCGTGCGTGCGTGCGTGCGTGCGTACGTGCGTGCGCGCTATCGGAGTTTTCTGTATTTTGTAGATTTTTGTTG
The DNA here is from genome assembly GCA_018857735.1 of Alviniconcha marisindica. Lineage (NCBI taxonomy): Eukaryota > Metazoa > Mollusca > Gastropoda > Provannidae > Alviniconcha > Alviniconcha marisindica. The sequence continues at coordinate 642,627 of JABMCL010001012.1, forward strand.
TTTGTTTCTTTGTTTGTTTCTTTCTTTGATTTAGGGTTGTATTTTGCGTGCCGAAGGGAAGAAGGGTAACACAAATCAGCTGCAAGATGTTGTTGCACAGTGTTTTTCGTATCCGAGCAATATTGCAACTGTATCAACTAGTCGATGGCCGCCATAAGATTCACCTGAGCAGTTTTCATCTTCGTGTGACTGCCTGCTCTCTGCCGTTGCCACACCAGAAAGGTCATCTGCCGCGCGCAGTCAAAGACAAGGATGCTCACAATCACTTGGACCATTCAATTGTGCCGTTCCGTAGTTGATGTACCTAGTCTAATAACAGATGGTAATTAGGCATTGAGTGGCATGTAGGATCCATTGCCTCCCCAGTAAGTGATCCGCTGCTATTACCGATTAAGTGTTGGAAGGGCGTTTTGCGTTGGTCGCTACCTCCTTTTGTTCTGACTACCAAGCAGCGGGGTTGTCATTCGCATAGCCCTAATATAACTAGTTCAAACCTGAGAAGGAGAACAAAAACATCTGAGTCATTCTACTCGGAAAATCGTCACTCTGTGTGTGTGTGTGTGTGTGTGTGTGTGTGTGTGTGTGTGTGTGTGTGTGTGTGTGTGTGTGTGTGTGTGTGTGTGTGGTGTGTGTGTGTGTGTGTGTGTGTGTGTGTGTGTGTGTGTGTGTGTGTGTGTTGTTGTGTGTGCGTGTGTGTGTGTGTGTGTGTGTGTGTGTGTGTGTGTGTGTGGTGTGTGTGTGTGTGATGTGTGTGTGTGCCTGCGTGTGTTGTGTGTGTGTGTGTGTGTGTGTGTGTGTGTGTGTGTGTGTGTGTGTGTGTGTGTGTGTTGGTTTCACCCTCCCTACTCCCTATTACCTTCACTTTGTTTTGTTGTTGGGGGTTTTGATTCTAGAAAAAAAGGTTTATACAGAACAATATTTTTTCATGTTGCCTGCAATTGTACGATAGAACTAAGAACTGCTTTATTGTCAGACTTACAGCTTGTCACACTGAATGAGCAACACAGGCCAAGTATGGTATAACTATACATTTCATACTATACATTGTAACAATACATTTCAATTTACCGCATGCTCTCTCTCTCTCTCTCTCTCTCTCTCTCTCTCTCTCTCTCTCTCTCTCTCTCTCTCTCTCTCTCTCTCTCTCTCTCTCTCTCACACACACACACACACACCACACACACACACAACACACACGCCCTCAATAATGCATATTACTTCTATAGCTCGACATCCATAAGATAACTTAGATCAAAGCGCGTAACAGACACACACACACACACACACACACACACACACACACACACACACACACACACACACACACACACACACACAATCATATAATAATAATACACTCTACCAGACAGAGAAGAAGAAAATAAAAAGCAGAGAAAAGAACTAAAATAGTTGAACTCGAGCAAAGCTATATATAAAAAGAAAATCATATTAACCCCACTTCTTCCTAAAGCACCCCCCCCCACACACACACACACACACACGCACTCACACACACACACACACACACACACACACGCGCGCCGCGCGCGCGCACCACGCACGCACGCACGCACACACGCAGCACCACACACACACACACACACACACACACACACACACACACACACACACACACACACACACACACACACACACAGCTAAGCGAAAAGCAAACATCGCCAGAAAGCTGCATTACGAACCAAGAAGGAAACGCCTTTTAAAGAGATGTATTTTTGGATTTTGCTAGACAGAAAGAGAAGAGAAATAAAGAACTGGCGACAGTTGTTGGAAGAGAGTTCCAGATTAGATTTGAGCTGCTTGAAAGTGGTAGCTTCTGTTTCCAGCGGATTGAAAATTTGTTTTGAAGACTTCCAAGAGTTTTGTTGTTGTTTTTTGTTTTTTGTTGTTGTTGTTTTTACAGCTGGGTCATCACTACCACAACCACCAAGATTAGTTTGGTTTCTGGTACAGCTTATCTCTCTTTCTGGAGACAGCCTCCTCATACTCATGCATTGTATAACTGTGTTCCCAACAATGCCTGCCTCGCTTGAATGTCCCGGTTCCAAGCTAATTTAAATCACCCTTTCCTGGCTCCATGGACTGTGATAATTTAAATCACCCTTTCTGCCGTTCCGATCATCCAGCCTCCAAGGGAAGGGAGACAGATGTCAGACACCGACCTTGAGGAAGAAGTTATTTACCATAGAGAGTTTTGGGCTGCCAGTCATCGAGAAGTGAGCCCGTTTGGCCCAGCGGTAAGGCGTTAGGCTGGTAAGCAGAAGGGCCTCGGCTCGATTCCGCTTCGGCTCTCCTTTCTCTTCAAAATGTTGCGGTTTGTGGACTCTGTCCTGTGATTTTGTCCCTCAGAATTAATGAAACATTAAAATGTCTCCCATTGCTGCCCATCTTAATGCGGGAGTCATTCTAGTGGTGACAGTGTAGCGATAGGTATATCATTCCCGTCATGCGTGCCTCACAAGCTAAAGAGTAGCCGTCATGTTTGCCCCACAAGCTAAAGAGTAGCCGTCATGTTTGCCTCACAAGCTAAAGAGTAGCCGTCATGCTTGCCTCACAAGCTAAAGAGTAGCCGTCGTGCTTGCCTCAAAAGCTAAAGAGTAGCTGTCATGTTTGACTCACAAGCTAAAGAGTAGCCGCCATGCTTGCCTCACAAGCTAAAGAGTAGCTATCATGTTTGACTCACAAGCTAAAGAGTAGCTGTCATGTTTGACTCACAAGCTAAAGAGTAGCTGTCATGTTTGGCTCACAGGCTACAGAGTAGCAGCCATATTTGCCGTCATGTTTGTTTCAAGAGCTGAAGAGTAGTCGTCATTTTGGCTCACAAGCTAAATAGTAGCCATCATGTTTGTTTCACAAGCTAAAGAGTCGCCGTCATGCCTGCTTCACAAGCTAAAGAGTCGCCGTCATGCCAGCTTCACAAGCTAAAGCGTAGGCCCAGAGCGAAGCCTGGTGGACTCTTACCAACACCGTGGCAGTGTGCCATGGTGGCTTTCACTGACTGCCGGACACAGTGGCTACAATCAAATAAAATATAAGCCTTTTACTCGCGCTAAGTAAAAGTGCAACGAATATTTCACGGTGTCCCTTCATCTATTCGACATCGCTCTTACGTCCCTACAACATCAGTACAAATGAGGCAATGCACTTAATTAGCATGTCCGGCCTACATGACGTCTTACTTAACCACATTTGCATGACCTGCCCACGTGACATATTACGTAACCACGACTCCTATATAATCAACATGACATGTCTGCATGACGTCTTACTTAACCACAACTGCTGCATAAACATGGCCTGCCTATATGACGTCTTGCTTAACCTTGCTGCATAAACGCGACCTGCCTACATGAGATATTACGTAACCATGACTCCTGTATAATCAACGTGACATGTCTGCATGACGTCTTACGTAACCACGACTGCTGTATAATGAGACATCGCTGCAGCAAACTTCATAAACGAGACAGCAATGGTGCCTGCAAGCACCAGAAGCATGCTGAGGGGGAGGGAGCGTAAAGGGGTGGGGGTGGGGGCGGGGGTGGGGGGGGGGGGGGGCAGGGGTGTTTCCTGTTCTGTCCGCTGCGCGATGACAGGTTATGTAGGAGGGTTGACAATGACGAGCGAACGTTGGGGAGCCATTTGCATGATGCGTTGTCCGGTGACCTGGCCGACCCCTAGCGGTGTTACCGAACACGGGTCGTTATACTCCTGTGGCTAACCAGGTTCAGGTTTACTGGCGTTGTGACGACAGGGCTGTGGTTTCGGGTGAGTAAGAAGGATGACGGGGAAAACAACCAACGGGAAAACGCGAATACTGCCCTGTCGGGTGAATAGCAAGGAAAGTAACGAACGCCTACTTTCACCGTCTGAGATGTCGTTTTAACTGGACACGCGAACAGGAATACCGGACGTGTGTCGACTTACTGTCGGGCGAATTGGACGACTGAGGATCGAGTTAACAGACAGGGTGATGGCGAACAATCCAGTAACTGTGATGGCTGGGGTTTTGTGGATCGAAAACGTTAAGGCGACAATAACTACTCAAAGCTCGACTTTTACACACACACACACACACACACACACACACACACACGACCCTGCTCGCACAGCAATTGTCTGTCTGTAGATACTGGTACTGCAATTCCTGTGTCCCCTCAGACGTTTGGTCTCAGCCCTTTGCAGGCTTTGATTCCAACATTTGAAACAATAACATTTTACTCTCCGGTACTGAGTATTTATTTTAATTTTATGCTTTTACTGTTTGTTGTTGCTTTGCTGACGATGTGTGTGTGTGTGTGTGTGTGTGTGTGTGTGTGTGCGCGTGTGCGCCTGGCCTGTGTGTAAATGCGTACGTGTGTGTGTGTGTGTGTGTGTGTGTGTGTGTGTGTGTGTGTGTGTGTGTATGTGTGTGCGTGTGTGTGTGTGTGTGGTGTGTGTGTGTGTGTGTGTGTGTGTGTGTGTGTGTGTGTGTGTGTAATTTAAGACCACTTTAATCATTAATTCGGTTTGGGTGCCAGGTTCTTGTTTCCGGTCGTTCATATCACTGCGGGAAAATTCAAATGCTTTGATTGCAAGGATCCCCGCTAACACCTACCTTCCCTCCCTTCGCCGAATTTTGAATCAGAAAGTGCGCTGAAGTCCTGATGAATAATTGATGGCTGACCCCCGACTATGTGATTGTCAGACTTTTCTAACTAGTTCCCAACAGGCAGTGCAGAATCCGCAAAGCAAATTAAGCCGGAGCTGAACACGAAGTGGGGGATTTTCCGCCCTTTCTTTCTGGCCAAACAAAGACGAAGAACCGCCGTGAGGAAAGCCCTGTGAGAATGACAGCAACAGCCCGACGTTTTGTCTAGGATGTACATATTCCTTCCATCAGATAACATAAAAGATTTTAACACTTTCTACTACTGTCCACCAGTCTCTCTCTCTCTCTCTCTCTCTCTCTCTCTCTCTCTCTCTCTCAGCTGAGCGCCTGATTTCTTGGGGTGGGGGGTGGCAGTGCGCCTTTTTCCAGGCAGATCGTCACCTGCTGCCTCCTAGCGAACAATAACGTGCTTAGTGTCCTTAACGTTCTTCCTGCAGGTACTGTTTCAAGCTCCTCAATACTTCATATCTTCCGAGACGAAAGCCGTTTTGTGGTGTTTATATGCTTTGCTCTCTAATATACCTGTTCCGTCGCCTCTCTGAACTGCAGCATGTCAAAGACAACAGACCAACAGATCTTTAGCGATGGCGGTGAAGCATTTTCATATGCCACTGTGGATCTTTCTTTCCGTTCGTCACATTTCTGGCAGCAAGCTTATTGAATAATGTGACAATGATTGCACGCATGTGTGGTCTGGCTGTCAAGTATCGAGACAGCCCAGCGGAGGACATGTGTGGCTGTTTCTATTTCCATTGCCAATTAGTGGGCGTTTTGACGTCGTTGCTTTCCCTGCCTGATGATCGCTGGGCTTTGCCTTACCCTACGGACAGCAATGGCCTCTGCACAGTTATAGTTATGTGAGGTCAACGTTGGCTTCATCTTCTGTGGCATTAAGCCTGGCCTTCTTTCGTCAGGTAATCTTCAGCCATTGCTTTATCAGTGCCTCACACATTTGTAGGCTAGATGGGGTTGTCCGAGTACAGTCAGTGCCTCACACAGTTGTAGGCTAGATGGGGTTGTCCGAGTACAGTCAGTGCCTCACACAATTGTAGGCTAGATGGTGTTGTCCGAGTACAGTCAGTGCCTCACACAGTTGTAGGCTACATGGGGTTGTCCGAGTACAGTCAGTGCCTCACACAGTTGTAGGCTAGATGGGGTTGTCCGAGTACAGTCAGTGCCTCTCACAGTTGTAGGCTAGATGGGGTTGTCCGAGTACAGTCAGTGCCTCTCACAGTTGTAGGCTAGATGGGGTTGTCCGAGTACAGTCAGTGCCTCTCACAGTTGTAGGCTAGATGGGGTTGTCCGAGTACAGCCAGTGCCTCACACAGTTGTAGGCTAGATGGGGTTGTCCGAGTACACTCAGTGTTTCCGAGACGTGCGTACGGGTTGTGTCGACGATGGCGGTGTTTTGTGTCAATTGCTCTTCAAATAACATTTTCATTTTCAAATACAGTTTTCAGTGATCATCGGTTAATTGGCACTTTCTTGATTTAAAAATGGCCTACCCCCAAAATGTGCACACATGTTGCATTCTCCAATTAAAATTAGTGTTATTTTAGCCGTTTGTGCGTTTGGATCTTGTTTTTATTTAGAATGCTAGCAATCAACATGGTTTCAGATTGATTAATTTTTTCTTCAATAACATTTTCGCATCTGTCTTCATTTCAGATCCGAGCTATTTTATGGCCTCGCTTCCCCATAAGAGCTGTGCCTTGTGTCTGGGACTCGGTCTCCTTGCCATGAGAGCTGTGCCTTATGCCATGAGAGCTGTGCCTTATGTTTGGGACTCGGTCTCCTTGCCATGAGAGCTGTGCCTTATGCCATGAGAGCTGTGCCTTATGTTTGGGACTCGGTCTCTTTGCCATGAGAGCTGTACCTTGTATTTGGGACTCGGTCCCTTTGCCATAAGAGTTGTGCCATGCGAGTTGTGCCTTATGTTTGGGACTCGGTCTTTTTGCCATAAGAGCTGTGCTTTGTCTTTGGGACTCGGTCTTTTTGCCATAAGAGCTGTGCTTTGACTTTGGGACTCTGTCTTTTTGCCATAAGAGCTGTGCTTTGTCTTTGGGACTCGGTCTTTTTGCAATGAGAGCTGTGCTTTGTCTTTGGGACTCTGTCACTTTGCCATGAGAACTGTGCCTTGTGTTTGGGACTCTGTCACTTTGCCATGAGAACTGTGCCTTGTGTTTGGGACTCGGTCTCTTTGCCATGAGAACTGTGCCTTGTGTTTGGGACTCGGTCTCTTTGCCAGCGGTTCACCGCGGCGTTCCTTGTCCTGTTCAACAGTCCCTGTGATCCAGTCGGCTTCAGAGGACCGTGGCGGCTGACAAGCTGTCAACAACGAGCACAGCGCTCGCATGCATTTACTCGCTGTCCCGTCCCCGCCAGTGCACGACGGGAAACATATGTGGCAATGCAGGCCTGGCAAGAACGTAAGTGGCAATGCAGGACTAACAGAAACATAAGTGGCAATGCAGGACTAACAGAAACATAAGTGGCAATGCAGGACTAACAGAAACATAAGTGGCAATATAGGCCTGGCAAGAACGTAACTGGCAATGCAGGTCTAACAGAAACATAGGTGGCAATGCAGGTCTAACAGAAATATAGGTGGCAATGCAGGTCTAACAAAAACATAAGTGGTAAAGCCGGTCTAACAGAAACATAAGTGGCAATGCCGGTCTAACAGAAACATAAGTGGCGATGCAGGTCTAACAGAAACATAAGTGGTGATGCAGGTCTAACAGAAACATAAGTGTCAATGCAGGTCTAACAGACGTCACCAAGACCGTGTCGCATTCCAAGGAATAGAAATGAGACCCCATTCGTAAGTCAGATATTCGTCGAAGTGAAGGATCACTTCCACTGACTACCCTTTGTTGGTGTGTGTTTTCTTGTGTGTGTGTGTGTGTGTGTGTGTGTGTGTGTGTGTGTGTGTGTGTGTGTGTTTTATTGTTGTTGTTTTCTACATCGTTTTGTTGTTTGTTGGGTGGGTGTCTGGATGGGGGTAGGGGTGTTGGGGAGTGTGTGGGCATTTGTTGTTTTGTTATTTTGTGTCCGTGTGTGGGTGGGTGGGTCTCTCTCTCTCTCTCTCTCTCTCTCTCTCTCTGGTGGCAGTTAGAAGCTGGTCTTATCAGATACTCAGGGCACGGGTGTCCATGAAAGTAAGCTCGCCGTGAAACAGGACCTTGCATAATTAAGACCCGCTGATGTTTGTTTCCTTTAGCCTTCAGTCCCACGCCATAATCGTCACACCGGAGGGCAAACATACTCCACTGGTTCCTTGCTGATAACAGCGTATGCTTCAATTTCAAACAAATCTTCACGAATTTTGAAGAAAAAAAAGGTAAAAGCTTTTTTTATTAATGAGAAAAGAAATGTCCTAGATATACTTTGAAAGGTAGTGTACTTTGAGATTTGTATTCCGATAACAAACCAATAAAGAGTGGAACTGGAAACGGGCAAAGGTATATTAAGGGGACCCCCTACGAAATGTTCTTGCTGTAGCGTTCTCCATCTGAACACTAAAGATATTTCTCTTTGGAAAACAATCGACAATCCATGTTTTCCGTTCCGCGCGGCATTGTATTTCTCCGCCTCAATTCTCTGTTGGTTGTCTGGTTAAGATGTGTGTAAAATACGTTTTGTCAGCATAGTCAATATACTCGTGTGTGTATGTGTGTGTGTGTGTGGGGGGGGGTGGCTGCATGTGTGTGCGCGTCTATGCACATAGAATAGTCTCTACGGACAGATTTTTGGCTTCATAATACTTTTATTATTAACACTGTGGGGGTTACCCGCTGTAAAAAAAAATGCACATTGACAATGCATTATATAGAGTGAGAGGCCTGTACATTTAATAATAATAAATGCACTTCTAATGTGCCGAATCCCTCTCCGACCATACATGAGTGAGGCTCAAAGTGTTATACATGAAACATTATAGCAATACACAATCTAACTTAATAATGCATTACATATCTCACTCTATCACTGCCCCTTCCCTGCATCCACACAAGCACAAACACGCACACCCACAATCTCGCAGCCCCTCGCAGCCCCCTCTCTCTTCCAGTCTCCCCCCACCCCACCCCCCCACCCCCCCCCCCCCCCCCTCCCTCCACCCTTCCGAAAAATCTTTTCAATCAGCCAGTGAAGACGTCAGCAGCAAAATCAAGATCAAATCAAGTACAGCATCGAATGCCTGTGAAAGTGTTATTGTAGCTCAGAGTAGGCAGAAGTGAAGAGAAAAGTTTTAAGAGACGTTTTGAACTGTAAGAGAGAACTGCAGTGTCGGATGTGAGTAGGGAGGTTGTTCCAGACAAGAGGAGCCTGAACAGAATACGACCAGTAACCAAAGCCCTTAAGTTTCCATCTTGAACAAGAGTTTTTTCATCTGAACTGGAACGGGGCGTGCGAGGAGTGTATATACAGAGACACACGATGACAGGTATGGTGGCAGATACCTGTTGTACCCCCCCCCCCCCCCCCCCCCCCCACCCCCCACCCCAAAAAAACAACAACAGCAACAAACAAACAAAAAATAAACAAACAAACAAACAAAAAACGGAAAACAAAAGTGGCTATCTTAAAAATAACCCTGTCTTTGACTGGCAGCCAGTGAAGTGCCCTGAGCAATGGTCTAAGCATTTGACCGTTATATATAGTTTAAGGTCTGTTGATATATAGTAGTCTTTATTCGTCAGTTTGCGCCGGTAGTCACTGATGAGCTACTCAGGTTGCGAAACACCTGTCTTATCTACTTGATTTATAATTAAGCAGATGTTTGAAAGTTGTGACAACTCGGCCATGAACTCTTCCATTTTGGCCAAGTATGTGACGTCATGAAGAAGACCAACCTGGGTAGCAGAATTGTATGAGTATTGATAGAACAACCAGACGAATAACTTTCCTTGCATAAATATTGATACAACAACCAGAGGTATAACTTCCCCCCCTCTCTCTCTCTCTCTCTCTCTCTCTCTCTCTCTCTCTCTCTCTCTCTCTCTCTCTCTTCGAAATACCCTCCCTTGCCTAAATATTAATAGAACAACCAGACGAAATAACTTCCTTTGCATAAGTACTGATAGAACAACAAGACAAAATAACTTCTCTTGCATAAGCGTTGATAGAACAACCACACAAAATAACTGCTCTTGCATAAGTATTGATAGAACAACTACACAAAATAACTGCTCTTGCACAAGTGTTGATAGAACAACCAGACAAAATAACTTCTCTTGCAGAAGTATTGATAGAAAAAGACAAAATAATTTCTCTTGCAGAAGTATTGATAGAACAAGACAAAATAACTTTTCTTGCATAAGTATTGATAGAACAACAAGACAAAATAACTTCCTTTGCATACGTATTGATAGAACAACCACACAAAATAACTGGTTTTGCATAAGTATTGATAGAACAACCAGACAAAACCTGCAGACGGATTTTGGGGCACATTCTCTACGTTTTCAGACCAGTTTCGTGTCGTGGCTTCAGTCCCCTTTAATTGTATAATCTCGTTTGCTGTTTACACAGATCGCGCAAAGACTCGAGGGTAAGGCGTCTAAATTTAGCACATTCAATTTTGAATATAGTACCGATTTCACTTCAAAGAGTCAAACTACAAAAGCAGACGATCGAGGCCACAGAAATGACTTTGTTGTTGTTGTTGTTGTTGTTTTGGGGGTTGTTTGTTTGTTTGCTTGTTTTTCTCCTAAGGTCTCCCGTCGGTGACCACATCTGGTGTAATACGTCGAGTGTTTGCAGACACCAGTACCATTTTAGGAACCTGGGAAGAGATATGGATGAAACATGAAGGCTTTGTGTGGGTCAGAACCGAGAACGCATCAGGCAGCAACTTTCTCCCCAGTTTGTTGTCACACGCGTGTTCACAGTACCATCCTTCCACATTAGTGCGCTGTTCAGCGCTGAGTCTCTTATCAGGCTCCAACTATCTGCTAGCAAGTCTCTCTTTCTGTACGTCATGTACCTCTGTCAACTCTTTCAAATCTGCCCTGAAACACTTTCTGTTTGCTAACATTCCTGCGCGTGTGCTTGCGTGTGCGTGCGTGCGTGTGTGTGTGTGTGTGTGTGTGTGTGTGTGTGTGTGTGTGTGTGTGTGTGTGTGTGTAGTGTGCGCGCGCGCGCGCGTGCGTGTGTGTGTGTGTGTGTGTGTGTGTGTGTGTGTGTGTGTGTGTGTGTGCGTGCGTGCATGCTCTATAAGACTCTATCACTGAGCAGTCTCGTACACTATAAGACTCTATCACTGACCAGTCTCGTACACTACAAGACTCTATCACTGACCAGTCTCGTACACTATAAGACTCTATCACTGACCAGTCTCGTACTCTATAAGTGTCTCTGGCTGACCGGTCCCGTTTTCCGGCCGACTAAGCTTGGTCACCGAAGGTTCCGGTCAGCCAGTCATCCTGGCAGCTGCAGCAGCACCACCACCCTTACTCCCTGCTCCTTCCTCCCTTCGGCCTCTGTAATTAAGCCACTTGCATACCGCACCAAGCTCTCCCTGACAACGGGAGGAAATAATTTACATTAAAAACTTGAAAAAGATCCTGATTATTAGCGTGGTTAGGTCTGGGTGTCGGTGTGGTCGCGGGTGTCCAGACCCAGCGCGATGCACCTGCATTGCTAGTTTCTGACGTTTTCACAACGGAAACGACGGAGGTGGAGTTGCCGTCATAGACGTAATAAAACGCGGAAAGGAAGCGCCGAGAGCCGGCTGCTGACAGCGGCTGTCACCAAGCTGTTGTCTTTGTGGTTTTGGACGTCACGAGTTGAAGGATGGGCAGAGCGAAGCAAGCATCTTGTTGGAATCATTTTACCTCGGTCACTATTGACTGTCGAAAGGCATTGCTCTGTCTGTTCTGTTCAGTTCAGTTCAGTTCTGTTCAAGATGGTATCTATGCGCTCGGAAAAGTCCATATGCGCTCCACCCCGTCTCTCGGAAGTTTCTCCAACATTGCCTTTGAAACGGTTCCAATGCTGGTCTGATTGACGATGGCCCTCTCTCGTCCTTTCAAGGAAGATTGTCTAGCGCTTCCTCTTTCCACGCCTCTCTCCTCCAGGCGATCGATGGTGTGATGTCCTTGGCTTTGTGCCCGCAGGAAGTGTCTCAAGCTCCTCAACACTTCAGATCTTTCGAGAAGCAAGCCACTTGTGAGGGTTGCTTTGCCCACCAATCTGTCTGCTCGGTCGTTTCCCTTCACTCCGGCATGTCCAGGGCAGTACACCCACAGAAGGTTTCGAAGGTGGATGTTGACCATTGACACATTCCTGTCTAGGCTTCCCATTCCACCTTTCACTTGGTGTAGCAAGTTCGTTGAATCTGTGAGGATGATGGCATGTGTGGTCCGACTGTCACCTCTTGAGGCAATCCATCAGAAGGCATGGTGACCGCCATTGTTAAGCTGGAGGTTGAGACCATATAAGCTGCACTGTCTTCATGGATGGAAGTCGCACCTTGCTTGACAGTGAAGCCCCACCCTGACTGGTCTTTAGTGACTGGGCCATCAATGCATAGTATAGGGTCTTGCGGTTTGCTGTATCCTCGAATGAGAAGCTTACTGGCCATTCTCGACAGTGTTTTCCCAAGTTTTCTGGCAGGAGTGTCTCATAGAGGCGCCGGAATCGGTTTGGGTACCTTTCCCACTCCTTGGTTTGCTTGAGCTCTGTCAGCTGGCATACTTGCAGTATTGAGTCGTCTTCTGCGTATTTGCTCTGTCTGTCGGTGTCTGCATTCCTCTGTCTGTCTGTGTCTACGTATTGCGCTGTCTGTCTTTGTCTGTGCATTGCTCTGTCTTTGTCTGTGCAGTGCTCTGGGGTCATCGAGTCGGCATCAGTCCAGACAACTACAAGCCGAGGTCGACGCATCGCCATTTGCTTTTCATGATAGTTTCAATAAAAACTAGATGTCTTCCGAGCAACGATTCCGAGACTTTTTCACTTGTAGTTCAACTCCGTTCAGGATGGCATCTAAGCGCTCGGAATAGGCCATGTGCGCTCCACCCCGTCTTTCAGAAGCTTTCCCAACGTTGCTTTTGAAACGGTTTGAATAATGGTCTGATTGGCAAAGGCCCTTTCTGGTCTTTTTAACCAGGTTGGTCCAGCGCTTCCTCTTTCTGCGCCTCTCTCCTCCATGCGATCGATGGCGTGATGGCCTTGCTTTTGTGCCCGCTGGTAGTGATTCAAACCCCCAGCTTGCTCCCCGGCCCCTCCTTTCACTGGTGCTTCCCTGAACTGTGCGGCGTCCTAATCTCCATCGTGGCGCTAGGATTAGTCCTTTCGTCCCGCAACTTGCACTACTTTATTTTATTTTTTTACACTGGAGCACACACTTGCAGCTGCATCTCCCGACGCTGGACTGGTGCGTGAGACAGGTGGCTCTGGCAGCAAATAATATGTTGATCCTGTCTGACAAAGCTCCCGTGTGGACCAGGGAAGGACTGAGAATAGGTCGTTAGCTGCAGAGAGGATGTAGCACTTTTTTAACTTTAAACGACCCTGTCAGTCTTTGGTCCGATTGTTAGACAGTCTATGTCGGCTTGGACGTGATGTGACTCTCTGAAAGATCAGGGGCTTGTTGGCTGTGTTTGAGAACGACGTCTCCTCCATTGCAGAAGGACTAGTATATCAGCTCCTCCACTGTAGGCAATAATTATACAACACTTCTGTCAATAGAAGCGCACCGCCACCATCACTACCGCTCGCACGTTTCCTGTCTAGACTAAAACTTGACTGAACTAAAAAGGGGGAATAAGGTGTGAACGTTTATTGGCTACTGTGTTGGCCAGTGATCCAGTTTTGATCGGAGAAAGTCTATGGTTAGTTCCTTAGTTGCAGAGAATAATTGCGAAGCAGCAAACATTTCCAATGGCGCAGAAAGCTTCCATAAAAGCTTCCCAGAAAAACAGTATATGTTTCCCTTGCCATGTAGACACAAAGGCTCTCACAACTATACCTATAGGTACATGCACACAACGCAGCCCACATACGTTATGTGACACGTGTGCAGACACACTCCGAGTATCGCTTTCCGGCACCTTCCTCCAAACTCTGCCAGATTTAGTTACGCCACTGAAGGGGCACTCTTTATCACCGCGCAGCTGTCCAGCAACGCGGTCAGCGCCCTCCAAAAGGTTCGGGTACTAACATGACTGCAGAAGCAGCCTAGCGCCAAAGCAAAAGAGTTCTGTCTCAATTCAAACGATTGTGGTTTTATTTGTGCTTGTGTAAACTTTGTTGGTGGCTAGAAATGACACGCCTTGTTTTATTTGAGTTGTTTGTAGCAAACTTACTACTGTTTGAGCACCAACAAAAAACTGCTCGTTAGCTGACAGTTTTCTGGACCCTATGGCGTAACCAAATACGGCAGTGGTTGAAGGAAGGATGTGGTAAACCAGTGCTTGGAGTTTGGTGTGTAGCCAGTCTACAGGCCTGCCCTCTCCCTCAGTGACCTCTTGCTTCCCACGTCAGACCGGCGGAGGACGCGGCCAGAACGTAACGACTCCAGACGACTCGGATTGCGGCTTTGGCTCTTGGATTGTGGGTAAAGCGCAGCACTTGTGTCTTCACGCCTTCTGCGCCTGACCTGTCTCCATGCTCGGACGATGCTGTGCTTGAACTTGGTTGACAGAGTTCAGCGACGTTGTACCGAGTTGTTTCACGCTTTCCCGCTGAACTGTTTTCACGGAAGTGTCACCGATGGAGCCGGAAGATTCTCTTATACCGTTGTTCAAGGTAAAACAGTTGTTATATTTAGTGCCATGGGTCAAGAGGGTGGTGAGTACTGAACCGCAGTCTCCCATGTGGGGGTCTCTCCAGCTGACTGAGGTCACATCAGACTGGGAGGGAAACCCGAAAACCACCAACCGAAATGTGTTGACTGTGTTGACACTGGTCACAGCTCCACTGCAGAAGCTGAGGGACTTGTTCCTTACTTGTGGGGACACGTGGGGCTGATACACACTGACACGTCCCCTCCCTTTTTGATCTGCAGGCTGAGGCCTCCAGCTGCAGATGGGAGGATGAAATGACTGCGACAGGCAATGGCTGAAAAGAAATTCTGGAGCAAGAATTGCGTTCCTTGACTGTAGAGAAGACACAATCAAACCTTCTGTGCAAAGAATCGCAGCCGCCCACTCCTCGGGCCGATTCTTCCAGCTGACTGAGATGAGACGGAAGGGTGAGGTGAACTGAAAACTGCTCTCGTGTTGTCGGTTCAGATGGCAGTCGTCTTCCACAAGTCGTTGAGTCGATTTCTCGCCGCCTGCCCCGCAAGACACGGAAGTGACAGCGAAACAGCAACGGGCAAGGTTCGAATCCTCAGGGAACAGCGGAGTCCGCTGTAACCTAGTCCGGTCCGACGCCTCTCCCGCCAGGACCGCCACTCCGTCTTCTTCTCGGTGAAAAAACCGTCAGCCACGAGAACAGGGGTCCCCTGACGACACACGGACAGCTAGCATTGCCGTCATCACGCCTGGCTGTGGGTATAGCGATAGTCAGCCACAAGTGTACAGCTTAGCTAGTTCTTTCTTCCTTTTACCTTTTTTCTTTCTTTTTCTCTTTTTCTTTTTTATCTGTTTCCTCTCCTTTGTAATAGGCAGTTGGAATTGATATATTTATTTATTTAATATGTATGCATTCGCTTCCAGTTCCTGCCGCTATCGACCTAGGCCTGATACAACATAATTAGTGGGATGATTGGCCGTTAACAACCAATTACATTTTCATCATGATTATGCCCACACGACGGCAACCGTTAACGGTTAATCTTTAATTGTTGGTATTGACTTTGCTGTAATGTGATGTCGTTGATATTGACTTTGTTGTGGTGTGATGTCGTTGGTGTTGACTTTGTTGTGGTGTGATGTCGTTGATATTGACTTTGTTGTGGTGTGATGTCGTTGGTGTTGACTTTGTTGTGGTGTGATGTCGTGGTACTGACTTTGTTGTGGTGTGATGTCGTGGTACTGACTTTGTGGTGGTGTGATGTCGTGATACTGACTTTGTGGTGGTGTGATGTCGTGGTACTGACTTTGTGGTGGTGTGATGTCGTGGTACTGACTTTGTGGTGGTGTGATGTCGTGGTACTGACTTTGTGGTGGTGTGATGTCGTGGTACTGACTTTGTGGTGGTGTGATGTCGTGGTACTGACTTTGTGGTGGTAAACATTAGTTTGTTGAGCAAGGCTTCGGGGTCGCAGCACAGTCCGCCCTGGTGACAACCTTCCGCTGGCAAAGTCTTTGTCCTCCAACGGTCCCATTCCCAAACAGGTGGCAGAGTATTATGCCGCAGTATGTGCATTGCAACCGCTTTTGCTGCTCTGCCTCTAAGTTAAACATCTCGTTTGTGTTTGGTATTTTTGACTTCGTTTGCGATAACATGACGGTAGAGACGTTGGCACGTGTAACAGAGGAGCGTTTTTTTCGTCTCTCGGTTTTCTGTCGCGGAAATGAACCGAACGAAGAGACAAAAACGTGTTTCGGAGGATGAAACCATCGCAGTGGTGTAAACTGATGCCTCTTTGTGTCAGCATTGTCTGCCATTTTATGGAGTCCATTTCACACAAAAACAGGTCCTGCGACTTCCTCTTCTTCTCCTTTTTGTTTATTTCTTCGTGTGGTTTCGTTCTTGTTTTTTGTTTATTTTACTTCTTTGTGTGTGTGTGTGTGTGTGTGTGTGTGTGTGTGTGTGTGTGTGTGTGTGTGTGTGTGTGTGTGTGTTCGCGCGCTTGCTTGCGTTTTATTTGAAAAATCTCTTCGCCACCAAAAAAGGACCTAGTCGCGAACTTGGGGGGGCGGGGGGGGGGGGGGGGGGGGGAGGGGGATAGGGAGGTAGCCACTTGGCCACAGTGACACCATTAATGTGCACAGTAACTTCGGTGTTGCCTCTCGTCGTCAGACAGAACCACAGAGCTCCCCAGCCTCAGGCCGTGCTGAGGAGGGCGGCAGTGGCAGGATGGGAGGCTGATTCCTCAACTAGGTTTCGAACCCACAGCCTCTCGCCACCTGGTCTCTAACCTTTACCCACACTGCCTCGCAACCTTCTCAAGTTGACAGGTCAGGTATTTAAACCGACAAAAGAGAACACATTGAGAGAGAGACAGACACACAGAGAGACAGAGATGGGGGAGTATGCGTGCGTGCGTGCGTGTGTGTGTGTGTGTGTGTGTGTCTGTGTCTGTGTGTCTGTGTCTGTGTGTTTCTAAACAAATTATTCCATGAGACAGAGAGAGAGAGAGAAGGGGGGAAGGATGTGGAGAGCAAGGAAAATAGACAGGGACAGACAGACAGATTTTTTTTTAAATCATTGTGTAAACAAGAAAATCCTTTATAAAGGGTAACTAATTTCTCTAACGCCAGTGGTTTTTACGGGAGTTGCTGAGCACGCTGTCAGTGCTGTCTGCACGCCATAAGGACTGCACGTGCATGTCTCATCTGCCTCCGTGTGTGCACCGCCGTCTCTGCTCAGAGCGCATTGATCACACCACTGGTACACACACGAACAGGGGGGAAGGTGGGGGAAGGTGGGGGAGGGGGGGTATGAGGGTTGAACGGCAACTTACACGCACATGATCAATAACGGACTTTTTCAATCAAGTTATTATTATTTGAAGAATCGATTGCTGAACTTTGAATACAGTATATGCATTGTGTCGTAATATTTCTTTTCGATGTTTTCGACCAGTACGTAGAGTGAAACATTAAATAAAGCGAAAACGTTGATCCGGTGTATCCATGCCCTTGTCAGGAAAATATGACGGGAGGAAGAAAGGCCATTATTATTACAGATGCCTGTGGCTGCTATACAATCTTCAGACTGTTGAGAATAATAAAAATGCACTTTTTACCTGACACTTTATGCGTGCTTTGGTTGGGGGAGTGGGGGTGGGGGTCTGGAGAGAGAGAGAGGGAGGACACCTGCGAGATCACACAAGTAGCCGGTCGCGGAAGGCGTGAGTGACAGGCCGCTTCAGCCAATCAGAGGCTGTGAGTCGCCAACAACGCGGGAATCCCGCCAAGAACTAAGTAGGTCAAAAGTTCCTTCGACGAAGTACCCCGGCCTGTAAACAACAGGGTAGCAACAACAAGCAGAGGGCCTCTGTAAGTCGGACTTACGGTCCACGGAGCGGACAGCCTGGTGGAGTATGGCTCATTCCTCCCCCCAAACCTCGTTGCAACAGGGGAAATGCATTGAATGGAATAAAGCGTGTGGACCGCTGCTGGAACTGCCATAGCAACGCTTTTACAGGGGCCAGTATTTTGATCTGTCAGTACATTTCTAGTGTGTGCATCTGGTGGTTTCTAGCAGTAAGGTGTGAAGATGCATGGCGCAGAAATAAAGTTGTTGTACACTCATGATTGCAACGGGTGTGGGATCTACTTAGTGTACATTAGATCTGTCATCACCGACCGGGTGGGAAAGGAGCAAACATAGCAAAAGGCCAATGTTAACGCCCAAGACCTAAACTTCAGATTTACCACAACGATCTCAGTTTTCATGTCAGTGTGTATTCATCCACACACACACACACACACACACACACACACACACACACACACACACACACACACACAATCACATTCATGTAACTGAAGCCATTCTCTTCTCAACACCTTCTCTGTCCTCCTGTCATTGCTTACTATCGTCAATCATGGTCGGTACACACGAAATTGTGTTTTCAGACAAAGTCAGGAACTTAGGGTTTATCCTTGACTCTAACCTCACAATGAAGCAACACGTAATCAAAATCTGTCAAACATCCTACTAGGAACTAAAACGCATCAGCTCCATCCGCAGGTACCTCACAGACGATGCGGCAAAACAACTGGTAACTTCTAGTGTATTGCCCAGATTAGACTACTGCCATTCTCTTCTCATGGGCACTCCCAGCTCTGTCATTCAACCGATGCAGAAAGCCTGCGTGTTGTATCCTCAATGCGCCACGTTCAAAGCACCAACTTTCCAGCTGTTGTAAGATATGTGTTGGAAAAAAAAGGCACCCGTTTCTTCAAACAAAATGCTTTTGTAAAGTTAGAAGTCCTTTTCCATCAAAGCAGCCCTTCACTTGAATGTCACGTCACGCCCAAACCAGAAGGAACTGCTTGTTCGATGACTGCTCTCCGCAGGAAATTACTTGCTATGAACGAAGTGGGAGTTGGTGTTGTGAACAAGATCGAGGATGACGTACGTATATGTCTCTGTGTGCGTGTGTGTGCAAATGTGTGTGTGTGTGTGGGTGTGTGTGTGCGTGTGTGTGTATGTATGGGTATGTAGGTCTCAAGCGTGGGTGGTTGTTTACTTGTGTACGTGCATGTGTACGTGCGTGCATGCGTGTGAGGGGGGGCCGCGTGTATGTGAGTACAAGTGTGTGTGTGTGTGTGTCGCGCGTGCGCGTGAGTCCGTGTGGGTGTGCAGGTTCGTGTGTGTGTGTGAGTTATGTTGCAAGCGCAGCCGCCCCCCCCCCCAACACACACCCGTCGATGCGAGGGGGATAAGCCTTAAATGGAAGATTGAATAGCTAATCACAGTCCCCACCAACGGAAATTGATTTCGTTGCTTCATAGAGGGGGGCCCGCCATCTCACCACATAGTCTCGCTGTCTCACAAGCTTTCTTCAATTTCTTTCTCTTGTCTATCAGTCCAAAGGGCCTTCATGCGAAAGGAAAAAGTCGGCTCTTCTTGGTTTTAGGAAATTACCAAGAAGCAGGCTTACTCTATCTTATGCCTTTTTCTTCTTCTTCTTCTTCTTTTTTGGGGAGGGGGCGGTAAGTCGGTGGGGAGGTGGGTTGACGGGGAGAGAATGTGACCGTGTGTGTGTGGGGGGTTGACAGGGGAGAGAATGTGAGCGTGGGGGAGGGGGGTTGACAGGGAGAGAGTGTGTGTGTGTTTGGGGTTGACGGGAGAGATGTGATCGTAGGGGAGGGGGTTGACGGGGAGAGAATGTGATCGTGGGGGAGGGGGCGTCGACGGTGGAGAGAATGTGAGCGTGGGAGTTGGCAGGGAGTGAATGTGAGCGTGGGAGAAGGAGGGGGGTTGACAAGGGAGATAATTTGAGCGGGGGGGAGGGGGGTTGACAGGGGAGATAATGTGAGCGTGGGGGAGGGGAGGTAAAGAGGGTTGAGGTGGAGAGGACAATCCCAGTCGACTTGAGTACTACGACACAGCAACATGGTGCTTGAGTACTACGACACAACATGGTGCTTGAGTACTACGACACAGCAACATGGTGCTTGAGTACTACGACGCAGCAACATGGTACTTGAGTACTACGACACAACAACATGGTACTTGAGTACTACGACACAGCAACATGGTGCTTGAGTACTACAACACAACAACTTGGTACTTGAGTACTACGACACAGCAACTTGGTACTTGAGTACTACGACACAGCAACCTGGTACTTGAGTACTACGACACAGCAACATGGTGCTTGAGTACTACAACACAACAACATGGTACTTGAGTACATCGACGCAGCAACATGGTACTTGGGTACTACGACACAACAACATGGTACTTGAGTACTACGACACAGCAACATGATGCTTGAGTACTACCACGCAGCAACATGGTATTTGAGTACTACGACGCAGCAACATGTTACTTGAGTACTGCGACACAGCACCATGGTACTTGAGTACTACGACACAGCAGCATGATACTTGAGTTCTACGACACAGGAACTCTCCTCTCCCACGTACCCCCCCACACACACACACACACTCCTATGGTACTGAGACTACCACACAGCATGATACTTGAGTTCTACGACACAGGAACTCTCCCCGTCACCCCAACACACACACACACGCTCTATGGTACTTGAGTACTACGACACAGCAGCATGATACTTGAGTTCTATGACACAGGAACATGGTACTTGAGTTCTATGACACAGGAACATGGTACTTGAGTACTACGACACACCAACATGGTACTTGAGTACTACGACACAGCAGAATGGTACTAACAATCTCAGTTGGCTTGAGTACTACGACACAGCAACATGGTACTTGAGTACTACGACACAACAACATGATGCTTGAGTACTACGACGCAGAAACATGGTACTTGAGTACTACGACACAGCAATCTGGTACTTGAGTACTACGACACAACAACTTGATACTTGAGTACTACGACGCAACAACATGGTACTTGAGTACTACGACACAACAACATGGTACTTGAGTACTACGACACAACAACATGGTACTTGAGTACTACGACACAATAACATGGTACCAACAATCAGACTGTGGCACTGCTTTGCGCACAATGTTAGATAGCGAGTCAGCTCGTCTCCAGTTCCCTTCCGCTGAATAAAGCTTCTCGTCTTCCTCTCGCTTGTTGACAAAGGAAACGTTGGGGGGGGGGCGGGGGGGGGTAGTCGGGGGCAGAGGGTGGTTCTTAAGAGAGACTGCTGACTCACAATGTAACCTAAACTTATTCTCAAACCGTTATCGCAGCTTTCGTACCATTAGTTGTGTGGTTTATTCAGCACACATCTTTCAACCGAAGAAACGAAACATACTCAGCTTTTGGAAAAAATAGTTTGGACAAACAAATAGAAAATGCTTCAGTTGATATAATCATCTGAAGAGAGAGAGAGAGAGAGAGAGAGAGAGAGAGAGAGAGAGAGAGAGGAGCAGACACAGACACAGACACAGAGAGAGACAGAGAGGGTGAGTGGGTGTAGGCAGCAAGTAAGAGTGACAGAGACGGACAAACAGACAGACAGAGAGACAGACAAAGAGATAAACTCACTAATGCACATTATTGTGTGACCATGCCTGATTACTACTCCACGCGCAGTGGTCACTGACATTGGCGCAGCTAGCTGTATTCCACCTTGTACTGTCCACACCTACTTCTAAACGAAGTAAGTAAGTTGGTGTTTTACGCCCAGTCAACCGGTACGGTTATATCAGAGCGATTTCTAAACGAAGGGAATCCCGGGAAGTTTACGAAAAAAAAAATCAAAAGCTGCTTCTGATGGCAGGTTTTCATTTTGTCCTTGTTCTGACGCCTTTCTTTCTTTTCTTTTTTCCTTTTTTTTCCTCTTTTTTTTCTTTTTTTCTTTTTTCGTTTTTGTTGTTGTTTTTTGTTTTTTTCTTTTTTTCTTTTTCTTTAACAACTGATTATAATCGTTTAACACAACAAAGGTTCTCTTGTTTGTTTGTTTGTTGGCTTTTTTGCTTGTTTTCATTTTTTCTTTTATTTTGTTTTCTTCTGTGCGACGCTTTTACAGTGGTTTTCTCTCATCCTTATTTTCTGAGGTCCGCCACGGTGTTTCAGTTTTGCATCGCAAAACATTTAGAAAGAGTTAAGCACCTGTCCATATTTGCCAGCCTACCAAGCTGAAGTCAGAATTACAGAATAGAGGTCGAGTCGACACTCACTGCTTGAGGTTGTGCGTGTGGATTTGTCTTTTTGCCACCATTCTTCCCTCGTGGTGTAGATCAGTTGTTTTTGTTTCTTTGCTTTTGTGACCATTTTTCCCTTACAGTTCTGCGTGTGGATCAGTGTTTGTGTGACCGTTCTTCCCTCACGGCCTCATGGTTCTGCATGTAGATCTGTCTTTGTGTGACCAAACATTCTTCACGAACAGTTCGAGAGCCTATCACCGAAATTTCTGTTGTTGACATTTTTATCGTTTTTGTTTTTTGTTTTTTTGTTTTCGT
>JABMCL010001012.1:672500-692500 GCA_018857735.1 Alviniconcha marisindica
TGTTTGTGTGAGTGTGTGATGCGCGCGGCATGTGTGTGTGTGTGTGTGTGTGTGTGTGTGTGTGTGTGTGTGTGTGTGTGAGCGCGCCAGCGCCTGTGTGTGACAACAACAATAATAATAATAGCAGTACATTACGTCCATACAGGGTGGTATCCCAGCCATGTAGGTGGGCACACAACACTTTACGAATGCTATACTAAGTTAAAAGAGGCAGGCAACATACCCTCATCGCCCACCCACCTTCACACTTCCATACTGTTCCGCCCCCACCCACTCCCAGGACGCCAGATGCCAGGATTTTCACGCAGAACCCCTAGACTATCATTAGAATCGTCAACAAGATGACGGTGGATGACCAACAGAAAACCTCGAACTCGAACTCGAAAACTTTATTTCACAAGGATTGTAGATTGAAGCACATTGAGCAAGCCAGATTTAGTCAAACCTAAGCAGGGAACACAAAGAGGGAGGACAAGAGGGCAGTAAAACATAAACATGTGGGCAAACTAATTCAATCAGTTGTGGCCAGATGCCCAGAAAATGGCCGCCATGTTTGTCCCACAAGCCGACGCAGAGCAACAGAGCGACAGACGAGTGGACTCCGAGCAAGCCCTTCAAACTTCGCACTTGATCATGATTGTCAGGATTGAAAGCTGTCTGCGTTTGGATCAGCATCAAATCATCTTTCATTTCACCAGTCACCGCAGCTCAACATGGCGGTCAGACCGAAGTCTTGTGACTGTAACTGTGGGAAGCGGAGCTAGGGACTCAGGGCGGAATCCTTCATTGTCTGTCCACTTCGTCCACTGTACAATCTCTTCTCCAATCCTTCATTGTCTGTCCACTTCGTCCACTGTCAAATCTCTTCTCTAATCCTTCACTGTCTATCCACTTCGTCCGCTGTCAAATCTCTTCTCCAATTCTTCATTGTCTGTCCACTTCGTCCGCTGTACAATCTCTTCTCTAATCCTTCATTGTCTGTCCACTTCCTCCGCTGTCAAATCTCTTCTCCAATCCTTCATTGTTTGTCCACTTCGTCCGCTGTACAATCTCTTCTCCAATCCTTCATTGTCTGTCCACTTCGTCCACTGTCAAATCTCTTCTCTAATCCTTCATTGTCTGTCCACTTCGTCCACTGTCAAATCTCTTCTCTAATCCTTCATTGTCTGTCCACTTGGTCCGCTGTACAATCTCTTCTCCAATCATTCATTGTCTGTCCACTTCGTCCACTGTCAAATCTCTTCTCCAATCCTTTATTGTCTGTCCACTTCGTCCACTGTACAATCTATTCTCCAATCCTTCACTGTCTGTCCACTTCGTCCGCTGTCAAATCTCTTCTCTAATCCTTCATTGTCTGTCCACTTCGTCCGCTGAAATTCCTCCAAACCTTCATTGTCTGTCCACTTCGTCCACGTCCCTTCCCAACCCACTGTATTCGTCCACTGTCAAATCTCTTCTCCAATCCTTCATGTCTATCCACTTCGTCCGCGTACAATCTCTTTTCCAAACCTTCATTGTCTGCCACTTCGTCCCTGTAAATCTCTTCTCCAATCCTTCAGTTTCCACTTCGTCCACTGTCAAATCTCTTCTCAATCCTTCATGTCTTCCACTTCGTCCGCTGTCAAATCTCTTCTCCAATCCTTCATTGTCTGTCCAATTCGTCCGCTGTATAATCTCTTCTCTAATCCTTCATTGTCTGTCCACTTCGTCCACTGTACAATCTCTTCTCCAATCCTTCATTGTCTGTCCATTCGTCCCTGTAAATCTCTTCTCCAATCTTCATTCCCGTCCACTTCGTCCACTGTCAAATCTCTTTTAATCCTTCATTTTTGTCCATTTCGTCCACTGTCAAATCTCTTCTCCAATCCTTCATTGTCTGTCCACTTCGTCCACTGTCAAATCTCTTCTCTAATCCTTCACTGTCTATCCACTTCGTCCGCTGTCAAATCTCTTCTCCAATCCTTCATTGTCTGTCCACTTCGTCCACTGTCAAATCTCTTCTCTAATCCTTCTTGTCTTCCACTTCGTCCACTGTCAAAATTTTTCTCCAATCCTTCATTGTTGTCCACTTCGTCCCTGAATCCTTTTCCCCTTTCTTCCATTCGTCCCTGTCAAATTTCTTCTCAATCCTTCATTGTCTGTCCATTTTGTCCACTGTCAAATCTCTTCTCTAATCCTTCACTGTCTATCCATTCGTCCCTGTCAATCTCTTCTCCAATCCCTTTATTGTCTGTCCACTTCGTCCACTGTCAAAACCTTTTCAACCCCTTCACGTCTTCCACTTCGTCCCTTAAATCTCTTCTCCAATCCTTCATTTCTGTCCACTTCGTCCACTGTCAAATCTCTTCTCTAATCCTTCATTTTTGTCCATTTCGTCCACTTGTCCCAAATCTCTTCTCCAATCCTTCATTTCTGTCCACTTCGTCCTGTCAAATCTCTTCTCAATCCTTCATGTTTGTCCATTTTGTCCCTGTCAATCTCTTCTCCAATCCTTCATTGTCTGTCCACTTCGTCCCTGTCAATCTCTTCTCCAATCCTTCATTGTCTGTCCATTCGTCCCTGTACAATTCTTCTCCAATCCTTCATTGTCTGTCCATTCGTCCACTGTAAATCTCTTCTCCAATCCTTCATTTTCTTCCATTTTGTCCCTGTCAAATTTCTTCTCAATCCTTCATTGTCTGTCCATTTTGTCCACTGTCAAAACTCTTCTCTAATCCTTCACTGTCTATCCACTTCGTCCCTGTCAATCTCTTCTCCAATCCTTCATTGTCTGTCCACTTCGTCCACTGTAAATCTCTTCTCTAATCCTTCATGTCTTCCACTTCGTCCCTGTCAAAACTCTTCTCCAATCCTTCATTGTCTGTCCACTTCGTCCCTGTCAAAATTTTTCTCAATCCTTCATTGTCTGTCCACTTCGTCTTACTTGTCCCAAATCTCTTCTCCAATCCTTCATTTTTGTCCATTCGTCACTGTCAAATCTCTTCTCAATCCCTTTATTTTTGTCCATTCGTCCACTGTCAAAACTCTTCTCCAATCCTTATTGTCTGTCCACTTCGTCCCTGTCAATCTTTCTCCAATCCTTCATTTTCTGTCCACTTCGCCCTGTCAAAACTCTTCTCAATCCTTCATTGTCTGTCCATTCGTCCCTGTCAAAATTTTTTCTCAATCCTTCATTGTCTGTCCACTTCGTCCCTGTAAATCTCTTCTCTAATCCTTCACGTCTATCCACTTCGTCCGCTGTCAATCTCTTCTCCAAACCTTTATTGTCTGTCCACTTCGTCCACTATCAAACCCTTTTCTAATCCTTCAGTCTTCCACTTCGTCCCCTGTCAAATCTCTTCTCCCAAACCTTCTTGTCTGTCCACTTTATGTCAAAATCTTTCTCTAATCCTTATTTCTGTCCACTTGTCTGTCCACTTTTCCCCTTACAACTCTTCTCCCAAACCTTCAGTCTGTCCACTTCGTCTCTGTAAAAACTTTCTTAATCCTTCACTGTTTTTCCATTTTCTCCACTGTCAAACTCTTTTCCAAACCCTTTATTGTCGTCCATTCGCCGCGTCAATCTCCCAATCCTTCAGCGTCACTTCGTCCGCTTACAATCTCTTTTCCCCCTCCTTTATTTTCTTCCACTTCGTCCACTGACAATTCTTTTCCCAAACCCATTTTTTCCCCCCACTGAAACCCCCCCTTAGTCTGTCCATTCCTCCCTGTCAATCTCTTTCCAATCCCTTTCTGTCCATTTCCGCGTCAGTCTCTTCTCCAATCTTTTATTGTCTCTCCACTTGTCCACTGTCAAAACTTTCTCCAATCCTTCATTTTCTGTCCACTTCGTCCACTATCAAATTCTTCTCCAATCCTTCATTTTCTGTCCACTTCGTCCGCGCAAACTTTCTCCCAAACCTTTATTTTCGTTACTTCGTCCCCTGTCAAATCTCTTCTTAATCCTTCAGTCTTCCACTTGTCCACTGTCAAATCTCTTCTCCAATCCCCCATTGTCTGTCCCCTTCGTTTACTGTCAAATCTCTTCTCAATCCTTCATTTTCTGTCCCCTTGTCCACTGTACAATTCTTCTCAAAACCTTTATTGTTTTCCACTTCGCCGCTGTCAAAACTCTTCTCCAATCCCTTTATTGTCTGTCCATTCGCCCCCTATCAAATCTCTTTTCAATCCCTTTACTGTCTATCCACTTCGTCCACTGTACAATCTCTTCTCCAATCCTTCATTTTCTGTCCAAATTTGTCCCTGTCAAATTTTTTTCCAATCCTTCATTGTCTGTCCCTTCGTCCCCTGTACAATCTCTTCCCAATCCTTTATTGTCTGTCCACTTGTCCGCTGTCAAATCTCTTCTCCCAAACTTATTTTTGGTTTTACTTTTGTCCCCTGTACAACTCTTCTCCAACCTTTATTGTCTGTCCATTCGTCCCCTGTACAATTTCTTTCCAACCTTCATTGTTGTCCCCCTTGTCCCCTGTCAAATCTCTCTCCAACCTTCATTGTCTGTCCACTTCGTCCCTGTACAATCTCTTCTCCAATCCTTCATTGTTGTCCACTTCGTCCACTGTCAAATCTCTTCTCCAATCCTTCATGTCTGTCCACTTCGTCCGCTGTACAATCTCTTCTCCAATCCTTCCTTGTCTGTCCACTTCGTCTACTGTCAAATCTCTTCTCTAATCCTTCCTGTTTGTAATTTTTTTGCCAAATGTCAAATTTTCCCAACCTTACTTCCCTTTCCCCCAAATTTTTTCCCAAACCTTCATTGTTTCCCCTTGTTGGAAACCTTTTAATCCTTCTTGCTGTACTTGAACTGCTTTTTTAACCTTCATTGTCTGCCATTTCGTCCACTGCAAATCTCTTCTCCCAAACCTTCATTGTCTGTCCACTTCGTCCCTGTCAAATTTTCTCCAATCCCTTTATTTTGTATTGCCCCGGAATCTCTTCTCCAATCCTTCATTGTTGTCCACTTCGTCCACTGTCAAAACTCTTCTCAATCCTTCATTTTCTTCCACTTCGTCCACTGTCAAATCTCTTCTCCAATCCTTCATTGTCTGTCCACTTGTCCACTGTCAAATCTCTTCTCCAATCCTTCATTGTCTGTCCACTTGTCCCTGAAATCTCTTCTCCAATCCTTCATTTTCTGTTACTTCGTCCCTGTCAAAAACTCTTCTCCAAACCTTTAGGGTTTCCACTTCGTCCACTTCAAATCTCTTCTCCAATCCTTATTGTCTGTCCCTTTGTCCACGTCAAATTCTTCTCTAATCCTTTATTGTCTGTCCACTTCGTCCCCTGTAAATTTCCTTTTCAACCCCATTGTCTGTCCACTTCGTCCCCAAAACCTTTTCCCAATCCCAGCGTCCACTTCGTCCCCGTCAACTCTTCTCCAATCCTTCATTGTCTGTCCACTTCGTCCGCTGTACAATTTTCTCCAAATTTTGTTGTCTGTCCCCTTCCTCCGCTGTACAACTCTTTTCCAATTCCTATTGTCTGTCCACTTTGTCCACTGTACAATCTTTCTCCCAACCTTCATTTTCGTCCACTTCGTCCACTGTCAAATCCTTCTCCAATCCTTTATTTTCTGTCCACTTTGTCCGCTCTACAATCTCTTCTCCAATCCCTTTATTGTCTGTCCCCTTTGTCCCCTGTACAAAATTTTTCTCCAAACTTCATTTTTTGTCCCTTTGTCCCCTGTCAAATCTCTTCTCCCAAACCTTTATTTTCGTCCACTTTGTCCCCGTACAATCTCTTCTCCAATCCTTCATTGTCTGTCCACTTGTCCCTGTACAATTCTTCCCAATCCTTCATTTTTGTCTACTTCGTCCGCTGTAAATCTCTTTTCCCCAAACCGCTGCTTTCACAAATAAACCCGTCTGCACAACCGTACGCCAAACCCAAACCGAGATCTTGTGTGGTGTGTGTGTGTGTGTGTGTGTGTGTGTGGGGTGTGGGTGTTGTGGGGGGTGTGTTGTGTGTGGTGTGTGTTTTGTTTGTGTGTGTGTGTGTGTGTTTTGTTGTGTGTGTGTGTGTGGGGTGTTTTGGGTGTGTGTGGTGTGTGGTGTGTGGTGGTGGGTGTGTGTGTGTGTGTTGGTGTGTGTGTGTGGTGTGTGGTTGTGTGTGATTGGTTGTGTATGTGTGTTGGTGTATGATGTTGTGGTGTGTGGGGGGTGTTGTGGGTTGTTGGTGTGTGTGGGGTGTGTGTGTGTTGTGGTGGTGTGTTTTTGTGTGTGTGTGTTGGGGTGTGGTGTGGGGGGGGGGTGGAGAGGAGAGCAGAAGGGAAAACCGACAGACAGCCAGACAGACAGACAGAAGACAGAGAGAGAAGGGAAGAAAGAAGACAAACAGAGAGAGACAGAGAGACTGAGAGAGAGAACCGGAGTGGTTTTGATTGTTGGTAAGTGCCTTGCGATCATTGAAGAGATACACATTTGTTAATATTGTTTATTGTTGTTGTTGTTTGTTTGTGGAAACGTGTGGAAACCACAGCAAAGGACAAGATCGCACTCCTGGCCGGAAGCAAGCGGGAGAAGAGGAAACAAGATCAAAATCAAAAAGGAAAACGACTGCTTTCTATAATCCTGATGGTACAAAAGAATAAATTTAAATTTAAAAAAAAAAAAAATAAAGAAAAAAAGGGAAAGCAACCAAACGTTTTGTCTATCGAATTTTTACAACTTGTCTTCATTCATTTGGTCGACTGTACATCGGCTACCTCTGTACGTCATCTCACTGTTCCATGCAAGCCTCAGGAAGTGCCAGACGTCGCAGTGACCATTATCGAGTGTTCGTTCCATCTCTCCGTGCGCCGTCCAAGCGATAATGTTAATGATTGCCATTCACGAGGCACTGCGGTGCCACAACCGCCGGGGACATGAGGGAGTGTGTCGCCTTCTGTGTGTGCCCATGCTGCAAGCCGTGAACAGGTTTCACGCCGGTAATGTTTATGATTCGTTTCCAAACCGTCCCCATTGTCTGCCAACACAACTTCCGCACACGCATACAGTGCACGTCGCCATCTGACATCTATGAGGCAAACTCAGAAAGTTCGGCAAAAAGTTTGAATCTCACTTCATACTATTGCCTATTTCATAGGCGAGAGAGATGCGGCTCTCGCGAGATTTGTTCCTGCTGCGATCCACCATACAGAAGTCCCAAATCCATGGATTGGATGGAACCGCAACATTTTGATGACGGCAAATTTGACATCGTCCGACAAAGAAAGCCCAGTCTGGATATATCAGCTCGCTTCTTTTTCTTTAGTTCCGACTTTTTCTTTAGTTTCGTTGCATCTGCAAAAACAGCCCATTGTACTCTGCCTTGATTCCCTTTGTATAATTATGAGGTCGCGTTGAAGCGGCCACCCCTTCTAACACAGCGACGCTCCCTTTCTGCTTGCTTTCCCCTGCCTCCCGTCTCGCTCTGTCTGTGTGGTGGTCTGCCTGCGTGGTCCCACACGTTGCGGCTTTAGCCATGGCCTATCTGCCGCTTCCTGCTTTGCCATGGCCTATCTGCCGCTTCCTGCTTTGCCATGGCCTATCTGCCTCTTTCTGCCTGTCTCTTCAATGTGTAGGCTACAGTGCAAAAACTGCGTTCGACATTTTTATCGTGTGTCGCTGCTTGTCTTTTGTTCATTCTAACAATTTTATTGTTGATTACCATGCATTGTTCACGTGTGTCTGGCTCACTCTCTGCCTCTGCCCCCCCCCCCCCCCCCCCACACCCCACACACCTTTCATCTTACTGTACCCAAGTACTATGTACTATTGTCAGCAGTAAGTGTTCGCAATAGCTGATCTTCAGGAGCTAAACGTCGTTACTTTTAACACTAATGGCTGGGAGGAATTTAAAAAGAGGAAGGATGTTTTTGATTGTCTCGGCAAACAACAGAGTGCAAATATTTTTTCTTTTTACAAGAAACACACTGGAGAATAGAGGCGGAGAATGTGGTCACATCACAGGGGTGGTTTACAGTTGTGATACAATGGGGGGTTGTGTTACAATGGGGACTGACAGTTGTGTTACAATGGGGACTTACAGTTAGTTTACACTGGGGATTTACAGTTATGTCACAATGGGGACTTACAGTTTATACTGGGGATTTACAGTTGTGTCACAATGGGGACTGACAGTTTACACTGGGATTTACAGTTATATCAGAATGGGGACTGACAGTTGTGTCACAATGGGGCCTTACAGTTAGTTTACACTGGGGGTTTACAGTTATGTCACAACAGAAACTTACAATACGAATTTACAGTTGTGTCACAATGGGGACTGACAGTTTACACTGGGGACTTACATTTGTTTCACAGCTGGAACGGACAGTTGTTTCACAGTGAGGACTTGCGGTTGTTTTACATTGGGGATTTGCTGTTGTTTCACAGTAGGATTTACACTTGTTTTACATTGGGGATTTGCTGTTGTTTCACAGTAGGATTTACACTTGTTTTACATTGGGGATTTGCTGTTGTTTCACAGTAGGATTTACACTTGTTTTACAGTGGGGATTTGAATGCATTATTTCTGGACGAGATTGTGGAAGTAAAGGCGTAGCTGTTTTGTTTAAGGATTTTTTTATTTTTAGTATTAAATGCGTCATATGCTGACAAAATATGAAGGGCGTTGCATTCTGATTGATATATAAATGTTGAGTAAGCGTTTGGCATTTGCAATTGTATATGCACCCTGCCTTGGAGATCATCTTGAGATGCTTGATGAAACGGTAAAAGAAGTGGTGTCCATGGATAATGAAATGATTGTTAAAGGTGGTGATTGGAATTTAGCATTAAATCCAAAAATTGATACTAACCATCCATCCAATATGTACCGTGCTAGAAGTAGGAAAATAGTAATTGATCATATGAAGAATCAGGAACTGGGTGGTGTTTACAGAATTTTGCACATTGGTACAAGAAAGCGCAGCTGGAGACGTTCCAAGAGCACCCAGAGAAGAAGGAAGATTACCTTCTTTCTGAGCTGCTGGATCTGCAGACTACTGCCATGCTGACATATAATGCCTGCATAATAATAATAATAATAATGTACATTTATCATGCGCTCATCAACGCCCTGAGCGCTCACATGATACATATTAACCTAAATATGATATTCTATACACATGCATAGTTCTACCAAAACAGTTTACATAAAGTATTATTTAAAAAAAAAAAAAAAAAAACACAACACACACACACACACACACACACACACACACACACACACACACACACACACACACACACACCACACACACACACACACACACCACTGACTGTAGCAGAAACTGGGTACTGATATTAGTTAGGATGGAAATACTATGAGAAGAGGAAGGTTTTCAGTTTGGCTTTAAAAGATGACAGGGTATTCATAATCGGATCACTCACTTACTTGCATTGGTTTTAAAACTGGTATTATTAAGGAATTCAACAAATCACATTTACGAGATATAATATTTGTAAACCTGGAGAAACATGCGTTTTTGGATTTGAAGAAACAGTACGCTGTTCCTGTGTATGTCAGAAATAGCATACATTTAATAGATAATAGACCTTGTTTTGACAAGTAATGATCAGTTGTTGTTGTTGTTGTTAATGTTTTGTGTGTGTTTTTGTTTTGTTTTGATTGCTCTCTCTCTCTCTCTCTCTCTCTCTCTCTCTCTCTCTCTCTCTCTCTCTCTCTCTCTCTCTCTCTCTCTCTCTCT
Organism: Alviniconcha marisindica; assembly: GCA_018857735.1. Classification (NCBI taxonomy): domain Eukaryota; kingdom Metazoa; phylum Mollusca; class Gastropoda; family Provannidae; genus Alviniconcha; species Alviniconcha marisindica. The sequence continues at coordinate 682,192 of JABMCL010001012.1, forward strand.
CTCTCTCTCATCAGTTCTAAGGGGGAATCGTGGTTTTTATTTTGTTGTTGTTTGTTTTTGGTCAATTCTTCATGTTGTCCCTGCTTGTGGTTCAAGCCGGTTACTTTCTCCTGTCTCTATGATATCCACTGATGCACTTATTTATGCATACTTCGTCATTACTATTTGTTATTATTATATATTTGTTTTCTGATCGCTGTATAAAGCGATCATACATGAATTAATATTTCTGTGGCTAGTGTAGAAACAGGACATTGTATTTGCACATATGTATACTGAAGCTGTATGTTTAGCAGGTTGAGAATTTTAGAAATAAAAATAATTATAAAGGAAGCAACAGCACCTAACACTGCAGCAATAATAATAATAATAATAATAATAATAGGGAACTTAGAGAAGCGTTTTCGGAAACTCAAAGCACTTTACAACTAAAAGAAAAAGCATACAATGGGTAAATATCCATCATTATACAAATCAATAGTATACAAGTGTACAAAACACAGACATTTACAAATTCATGCAAAGCATGGCAAAAACACACGCACACAAAATCGCGTCCACACGCATGCGCGCGCACACGCCCACACACACACACACACACACACAAATCACACGCACACAATGCCAATAAAGAGCACACGCGCACCGGCTAACACACACACACACCCACACACACACAATAGCACACCGCACACGCACACACACACACACACACACACACACACACACACACAACACACACACACACACACACACACACACACACACACACACACACACACACACACACACACACACACACACACACCAACACACACCACACACACACACACACACACACTACACTAACAGCACTCTGCACACACACACACACATAAGCGAAAGGTGTGCTGGTAAGGGGGGAACAAGACAGAGATTAAGAAAGCAAGGGCTGTGATAAAGAGTAAGAGAGAAACAGAGACAGAGACAAAGAGACAGAGACAGAAAAAGAGACAGAAACAGACACAGAGACAGAGAGACAGACAGAGGCCGACAGAGACAGACAGAGAGACAGACAGGGACAGAGACACAGAGAGAGATTTGTGCAGCAAAAAAGCTATTACTGGTCAAAATACTGTTTGAAGAGGTAGGTTTTAAGGCTAGTTTTGAAGGCAGGGTAGAAGGGCTGTGACGGAGAGTGGAGCGTCAGCGGAGTTCGCTAACGTTTCCTTACTCTAGCACGCTGGCTGGCCGCTGTCTACTTTGGACAAAGTTATTTTGTTTTGTTCGGAACTTCGCCATCTATGGCTGACCTCCATCTGAATGGGGGTTTCAGTCTGTCTGCTTCTCTATTTTCTGTCTGCATTAGTAACTTTTCCGTGCAAAACAAACTGTGCATTAATTTCTTTCGTTATACAGCTGAGGTTAGATACATCTGGTCTTCATGAAATTCATATTAAGGAAACAGAAGAATTGCTCAGCAAACAATGGGGAGGGTTCTTTCATGGTAGTGGAGAAGAGACACTCATCTCTGAAAGATGTTTGTGTGAAGTAACACTGAGAACGAGCTATGATAGGATTCTGATTGCATCAATAAAAACAGAATTTAAAAAATTACGTTATTTTGTAAATATATATGTACCACATGACGGCCTAAAATGTCTTTTCACAAATTCAGTTCAGCACTTGCAAACCGCACAGAGAATAACCTGGTTGTGATTGGTGACTTTAGAAACAACGTCATGGCCAATGAGCGGGGCACACTTTCAGGCAGAAGACGGTGTGAAAAATAATAATGCAGACAAAGCAGAAGAAGCTGTAGGAAAACTGCCCTAGTGGTACTGGTGGAAACTATTTCCTGATTAAAAAAAGATTAAAAAAGAGCATGTATCAGGCATAGACAGAATCCACTGATATTAGCTATCTGTCGCTTTGCTGATGGAGAATATTCTACAGCTGTGTTACAGGCCACAGAGCATTAGTGTTAGAACTGAATAACTCACATTTTGTGAGAGGCCCGAGGTAGTGTCACTGTACTAATTATCATCAGAAAGACATCACCTTTACCACCGAAACGGACAAATTACTAGACGCACCGCAGAAAGAGGATGAAGACGTTGGAGGCGATGCACAGCATCACTGTGAACTTTGTAATGAAAAGTTAAAATCAAAGAATTCTCTACTGAGCATTGTAACCGTAAAGCTAGAAACAAAAGACATGACATGCTAGATTTACAGATGAATTGCAAGAAAAACAGTGTATACAAAGCCCAGAGAACAAAAGCATTACACAAGTATAAAAAGTAAAACATCAAGGGGACATAAATCAGGCCATGAATGAGACAAGTTAAGGAAATGAACCAGAATACGGTTTTGTTTTTCGTTTTTGTTTTTTCTTGTTGTTTTTAAGCCCAGCACGACGGAAGGTAATGGAACACACAAAGAAAGAAACTGTGAAATTGTTTGGAATGCGATGGGAGTTTTAAATAAACAAGTAACTACTAGTCTACAATGTGCTGCCAAAGCACACAAGCAGATGGGAGCACGACACACCGTAGGCTCATTCATCAGGTTGAACATTTTCTAAAGTTAGACGTAAAAAAATCTTGGGCATATGAAGGAATGGTCAGTGAAGAAGAAACAGAACTTGCATTACATTCCTTGAAAAATGGGTCACTTCGCGGAAGGATAGACCGCCAACAGATTTTTTTCTCTCTTTTTTTTTCTTTTCTTTCTTTTCTTCTGTTTTAAGCAGAATACGTACTATCGTAAAAACCTCGTTCAGCAAATGTTGAATGAGGGGCGTGATGTGACAGAGGCGAACACGAGGCATTAAGGTCGTCCTTCACAAAGGAAATGAACTGCCGTGGGAAGGACTAAGCAGCTGGCGTCCTGTCACACCGACAAGCACCGAGCGCAAGGTAGTGTGGGCAAAGTGGTAGCCAGCGGGGTACGTGCTGTAACACGACCGTTGATTAACCACGATCAGGTGGAATACTTAAAGGGCACAAGTATTGCAAGAGTGATAAGAATACATGACATCATATGGCACTTCAACATAGTAATAATAATAATAACAGATCATTCTGATAAAACGTCATTATTTAATCCGAGTTCAACTCATTGCGCTGTACATGTAACTCACGACAAACAAACAAAAGACATTTACGTACTCTTCAACCACCTGTACCTTAAGTATCGCATTCTGACATAAATATATCGCCCAGCAAACAAGATATCTTTTGGCCTCTTTTGAGCCAGATTTGCTCTCACTCGGAGTGAGCTCTTTCATGACTGAAATGGTGACTACTTTTACTTGTACAAGGTGGTCCAGAAAAAAAACTGACACTTCTTAAAGCTTGTATATTCCAAAGAAATTAACATTTTCTTTTGATTTTCAGGCGATTCATAGAGTGTAGCTACAAGTTTCATGTGACACAAAGACGGACGCTGAGAAACAGTTTTAGGTCAGGAGCGGACCACAAATCCTTGGCCTTTAGTTGGCAACAAAATCAGCGCGAATTCCCAGGGAGAAAACTCCAACATTACAACACCAACAAAAGCCTGATACAGAAGTTCAGAGACGCTGGCAGTGTGGCAAACGACAACAAGACCCACAGTGGTGCTCATATGACTGCCAGAACACCAGCACGCGCTCAGGACATTAGGACTCGTCTGAAACAGTCAACAAAAGTCCACCAGACGGCTATCACAGGAAGTGAGGATTTGCAGGAGTTCTCTGATAGCGACCTGAAACTGTTTGCATACATAGCGCAGATTACTGAGGCTCTAGCAGAACTGTATAATTATACCTACTTACTTTTTATTGTTTTACAAAGTACTTGTCAAAGCCTAACAGCCGAGATTTTTTAATTATTTTTTTAAGGATGAATAAAGTATGAAATCAATAAACAGATTGCGTTAAGGGGCTATGTTATAAGGCTATGTTACCAGGCTGTGTTACCAGGCTATGTTAACAGGCTGTGTTAAGAGACTATATTATAAGGCTATATGTTACCAGGCTGTATTAACAGGCTATGTTAACAGGCCGTGTTAACAGGCTATTCTAGGCGTTGCTAGGAGTTCACACCGCAATAGCAAATACAGTCCTGAAACATTAATACGAAAGAAAGACGGGGTTTTTTTGCCACTCCTTGTCTCCCTCGTAGTTAGTATCAAGGAAGAAGAAAGAGAGAGAGAGAGAGAGAGAGAGAGAGAGAGAGAGAGAGAGAGAGAGAGAGAGAGAGAGAGAGAGAGAGAACACAACACAAAAACAACGGCTGCAGAACGATTGTAAGAGGACTGTTTCGGAAGCATGCAGGTATAAGACATCTTCGATCCATGATAACAGTCGTACAGACGCGTGAATGGTTTTCGCCATGCCTTCCAAACCGCACCCAGTCTGTCAGTATCTACTGCCACACGTCTGAGGCAGTTCCCATCTCATTCGGTGTTCCACAAGGATCAGTCCTTGGACCTGTACTCTTTGTTCTTTACACAGTTTCTCTTTCCACTGTCATTGAGAAGCACTCTGTCGTTCACCACTCGTACGCCGATGACTCCCAGCTCCAGAAAGACGCGGCCCCCCATCCCGTCCCACATCTCCTCCGCTCCACGCAGAAGCGTATTGAGGACGTCAAAACCTGGATGACAGTAAACAAAATCATATTTGAAATTCCACCTCTTCAAGCTATTACTCTCTCTCTCTCTCTCTCTCTCTCTCTCTCTCTCCGTCTCTCTCTCTCTCTCTCTCTCTTTTCTTTTCTCTCTCTCTCTCTCTCTCTCTCTCTCTCTCTCTCTCTCTCCTCTCTCTCTCTCCTCTCTCTCTCTCTCTCTCTCTCTCTCTCTCCTCTCCCTCCCTCCTCTCTCTCTCTCTCTCTCTCCCCTCTCTCTCTCTCTCTCTCTTCTCCCTCTCCCCTCCCCTCTCCTCTCTCTCTCTCTCTCTCCTCTCTCTCTCTCTCCTCCTCTCTCTCTCTCTCTCTCTCCCTCCCCCCTCTCTCTCTCTCTCTCTCTCTCTCTCTCTCCTCTCTCTCTCTCTCTCTCTCTCTCTTTCTCCCTCCCTCTCTCTCTCTTCTCCCTCCTCTCCTCTCTCTCGTCTCTCTCTCTCTCTCTCTCTCTCTCTCTCTCTCTCTCTCTCTCTCTCTCTCTCTCTCTCTCTCTCTCTCCTGTGCATGCTCGCGGAAGTTTGTTTCGACTGTGCTTTGTTCTTTGCTTTGTGATGGGCTATGTGCTCCAGTTTCGAGAAATAGCACATGCAAGAGTATATCATCATCATCATCATCATCATCATCATTATACGCATGCATATTGTGGCGATATGCAGTGTGGTTTTGGCCACATACATGTCCTTGGGGTAAACGAACGTTCGTTTGAGGGTACACGGTACACGATCGACTTCATGTCAAGACGTCATCAGAGGGTATTTAGGTCTTACCATTAATCCACAGGCCAAGACAAATCGTGCTGTGTGTTGCGTTCAAATTGGCAAACACAATTGGAGGGCAACCCTGGCGATCACCTCAGCGCCTGCTATCGTGTGTCAGGGAGATTTAAGCGTGGGAGTGTTGAACAGTGCATTACATCTCCGCCCTGTAGTTTCACACTTCGTTACCTTTAGCTACAGTCCTTCCACTGTCGGCGTTGATCGAGCCATTCAAAATTGATCGTTTTCACTTCAGGCCAAGTACTTTGGGGAAATCGCCTCGAAATGAGACAGACTTTTCGGAGAAAATAGTCATGGTCAGACTACTGTTCTTTTCGATTGGCAATAAAGCATTACTAGTGATTGATGGTACAGTCCGGAATTGCAGGAATTCAAGCTTTCATCGCTGTTGTTTGTGTCCTGTGAGGCGCCTCTGTGTGTGGGGAGGGGTGGGGTGGGGAGTTGGGAGAGGTTGGGTGGTGGTGGTGGTGGTGGTGGTGTGTGTGTGTTGTGTGTGTGTGTGTGTGTCTCTCTCTCTCTCTCTCTCTCTCTCTCTCTCTCTCTCTCTCTCTCTCTCTCTCTCTCTCTCTCTCTCTCTCTCTCTCTCTCTCTCTCTCTCTCTCTGTGAAATAATCGTGTTTTTTAAACTACAGGTTTGTCTAGTTCTTATGTAAGTATGACAGTATTAACCCATTATTTTATACAGTAGCAATCTTTTTTTCCTTTTTTTTCCCTTTTTTTTTCCTTTTTTTTTCTTTCCTTTTTTTCTTTTTTCTTTTTTTTCTTTTTTCTTTTTAGTGGAAGTAGTACGTGCATGCGCGCTTGCGTATGGGTGTGGGTGAAAATGTGTGCGTGTCTACGATACATCTTAAATCCGTTATTTTATATTAGTCTTTACTGGCTTCGTTTAAAGGTCGTTATAAATGTGAGGGTGTGCGTGCGAATGTATCGGCGATACACGTCAGCCCGGTTACAGATTTTATTAAACAACAGTGGCAGCTATTCCATTCTCAATTTGGTATGCGTTATTATTAGATAATCTCCAAGGTTTATTCTGCTAGAGTCATAACTGTTCCATTGTAATCTGAGCTGGTCTTTTGGTGATACTCCCTAATGCATGTACTGCAAAATGACGTGTGTATGTGACTGTGGTTAGCTGTGACTTGTGGGTGGCTCGTCTCAGTGTGCGTGCTTCGTAAGTCAGATGTTCGGCTTACGGACACCACCTGTGCGAAACTGCCAAAATGTATGGCATGTCAATGTTGTTGTTGTTGTATCAACAGTTTCTTTCAAGCAAACCTTAAAAACTCATCTCTTCAAATCTGCATATAATTAATACCACCCCCCTCCCCACCTCTGTGTGTGTGTGTGGGTGGGTGGGTGTGTGTGTGTGTGTGTGGTGTGTGGGTGTGTGGGTGTGGGTGTGGTGTGTGTGTGTGTGTGTGTGTGTGTGTGTGTGTGTGTGTGCAATATCCCGCTGTACATTTTTGTATTTGCAGTATATCTACCTGTATCATACATGTGTGCTAAATACAGGGTTTGGCCATGTTCGGTTAGTCAACTTTGGTTTATTTACTGAAATTGCTGTATGTGAATTTTTGCGTGGTTGGCGGTCGTATGGCCTGAAACCTTTTTTATTGTGTCCATTGTATGTGTTTATGCATTTTTCTGCAGCTTTTTGTACGGTGCATTGTGCCCTAGATCTTGCTAGGGATCATGCGCCATAGAAATGTCCATTATTATTATTATTGTTTTGTTTTGTTGTTGTTGTTTTTGCTGTTGTTGTTGTTTTGGTGTATGTGTGTGTGTGCGTGTGTGTGTGTGTGCGTGTGTGTGCGTGTGTGTGCGTGTGTGTGCGTGTGTGTGTGTGTGTGTGTGTGTGTGTGTGTGTGTGTGTGTGTGTGTGTGTGCGTGTGTGTGCGTGTGTGTGCGTGTGTGTGTGTGTGTGTGTGTGTGTGTGTGTGTGTGTGTGGTGCGTGTGTGTGCGTGCGTGGTGGTGTGTGTGTGTGTGTGTGTGTGTGTGTGTGTGTGTGTGTGTGTGTGTGGTGTGTGTGTGTGTGTGTGTGTGTGTGTGTGTGTGTGTGTGTGTGCGTGTGTGTGCGTGTGTGTGTGTGTGCTAGCAGAAATTGTATGAATGAAATTGCTACAATGTTGAATTTAAATTATATTTATTTTAACATTTGCACATGGGTTATTGTACTATTTTGTCTATTTGTTAATGCACTATATAAATGGAAATCCATCAAGACGGATTCATGTGCACTGGCGAAGAAATATCTTTATATCCTTGTAGTCCTACGGTAACATTTAGTAGAGCAAGCATTCAACAGTATCCTTGTAAAACCATGTTTATACCGGTACCACAGAAGTAGTGACTGTGTGTGCACCAGAGTGCTTACTGACACCGATTGCAAACAGAAGTGCAACTTGTTTGCAGTCAGAAACTGAGCACTATAGCACTGAAAGTTTTCACCGAAATATACAAATCGTTAAGTACAAAAAGTTCTGTTTGTTTGTTTTTTGCACACACACGCTTGCACTCAGACGCATGTTCAGGTCACAGGAAATAAGCGGTGGGGGGGGGGGGTGGGGGGGGAGCAGAGCAAAACAATAGTACAGCTTAACGTAAATGGAAAGTAAAAAAAGAAAGAGAGAGAAAAAAGAGAAGAATATTCATCATCAAATACACAGTAGATTTATATCAAAAGAGGAGAAAACAAAATAAAACAGACTGTTCAACAAGTAATGGAGTACAGAAAGAGAAAGAGAGAGTGAGTAAGTTGGTGTTTTACGCCCAGTCAACCGGTGGGGTTATATAAGGGCGAGAGAGAGACAGACAGCCAGACAGACGGAGACAGAGAGACAGAGAGAGACAGGAAGAGACAGAGAGGTGGGGAAGACAGAGGGACAGACGAACAGCGGAGTCCCCGAATCTGAACAGTCCGGTTGGCCACACAGCGTCACCCCAAAGGGAGAGAGAAGAAGGGGAAAAAGGAGGAAGTGAGAGATATCACTCACACTCACACAGAGAGAAGAAGGGAAAAAAGGAGGAAGTGAGAGATATCACTCACACTCACACAGAGAGAAGAAGGGAAAAAAGGAGGAAGTGAAAGATATCACTCACACTCACACACAGAGAAGAAGGGGAAAAGGAGGAAGTGAGAGATATCACTCACACAGAGAGAAGAAGAGGAAAAAAGAGGAAGTGAGAGATATCACTCACACTCACACAGAGAGAAGAAGGGGAAAAGGGAGGAAGTGAGAGATATCACTCACACTCACACAGAGAGAAGAAGGGGGAAAAGGAAGAAGTGAGAGATATCACTCACACTCGCACACAGAGAAGAAGGGGGAAAAGGAGGTAGTGAGAGATATCACTCACACTCACACAGAGAGAAGAAGGGGGAAAAGGAGGTAGTGAGAGATATCACTCACACTCACACACAGAGAAGAAGGGGAAAAAGGAGGAAGTGAGAGATATCACTCACACAGAGAGAAGAAGAGGAAAAAAGGAGGAAGTGAGAGATATCACTCACACAGAGAGAAGAAGGGGAAAAAGGAGGAAGTGAGAGATATCACTCACACAGAGAGAAGAAGGGGAAAAAGGAGGAAGTGAGAGATATCACTCACACAGAGAAGAAGAAGGGGAAAAAGGAGGAAGTGAGAGATATCACTCACACAGAGAAGAAGAAGGGGGGAAAGGAGGAAGTGAGAGATATCACTCACACTCACACAGAGAGAAGAAGAAGGAAACGAGGAAATGAGAGATATCACTCACACACAGAGAGACGGTGGAGAGAGAAATGGAGAGAGAAGATAAGAGTGAAAGGGCAAGAAGGAGAGAAGAAGGAGAGCATCACTGCGCTAATGACTTCAACCACATGAAGAGCTGTGGGGTGGGTGGGGTGGGGGTGGCGGGGGTGGCGGACAGGCGCAGTCATCGATTGAGGAAGAGGAGGAGTGCATGCCGGTGTTTCCTCCGCCGAGTCTTTGTTGTCAGTCCTGCCTCCGTACCCAGGGGAGACAAGCAAGGCACACAAACAGGGGAGACAAGCAAGGCGCACACAAACAGGGGTGAGAATAGCGGAGGGGTAGGGGTGGTGGGGGGGGGGGGGGGGGGAGTCTCCATCCTTTTCCCCCAAGACAAAGGCGATGAAGAACTGAAGAGCTAATGCTCTCTGCAGTGTTGACACCATGCTAAACGCACCGAGAAAATACACCTCTCTCTCTCTCTCTCTCTCTCTCTCTCTCTCTCTCTCTCTCCTCTCTCTCTCTCTCTCTCTCTCTCTCTCTCTCTCTCTCTCTCTCTCTCTCTCTCTTTAGCACATATATCATCTTTATCCTTGTGTAATAAAGTATTATCTTCTCTTCTGTCTGCCTGTCTGCCTCTCTCTCTCTCTCTCTCTCTCTCTCTCTCTCTCTCTCTCTCTCTCTCTCTCTCTCTCTCTCTCTCTCTCTCTCTCTCTCTCTCTCTCTCTCTCTCTCTTTCGTTGTTCTGAAACAAAACAAGGCCCAGAGCGCTCGTGCAGAATCATCACACAAGTGAGTTAATTAGTGCTCGAAATACGTAACACAAGCACAACAACAAAGACCTGAGTCGCCTACGGTAACTCTCACCTGGCATGCGTGTAAATACAAGGTACATAAACTCCACCAGAGGTACATCCTGTAGATGTAAATGTTGGTTACACCCCATATCTCAATGTTGCAGTGCTACTTTATACTGTTTTGAGGTTCTTCGGGTTAAAGATTCGCATGGTTCTTGTTGAAGTTTGCGTAAGAATCGTAGACCAAAAAGAGTTAAAAATAACTGACACTGACATGAAAGCTCGAAAACATGCAACACCAATACACACACACACCCTAAGTAAAAAGACTTTTACATTTTTAAATCAGGAATGACGAATC
>JABMCL010001012.1:700000-722500 GCA_018857735.1 Alviniconcha marisindica
CCAGTCCTACAGTGTACTTGTCCAACACTGTACCAGTCCCACAGTGTATCAGTCCTACACTGTAACAGTGTACCAGTCCCATAGTGTTCCAGTCCCATAGTGTACCAGTCCCATAGTGCACCAGTCCCACTGTGTACCAGTCCCATAGTGTACCAGTCCCATAGTGCACCAGTCCCACAGTGTACCGGTCCCATAGTGTACCAGTCCCACAGTGTACCAGCCCCACAGTGTACCAGTTCCACACTGTAAAGTAACATAGTGTACCAGTCCTACAGTGTACTTGTCCAAAACTGTACCAGTCCCACAGTGTGTCAGTCCTACACTGTAACAGTGTACCAGTCCCATAGTGTACCAGTCCCATAGTGCACCAGTCCCACTGTGTACCAGTCCCATAGTGTACCAGTCCCATAGTGTACCAGTCCCACAGAGTACCAGTCCCATAGTGGGCCAGTCCCATAGTGCACCAGTCCCACAGTGTACCAGTTCGACACCTTTCCCATGGTGTGGTCCGACCCGTGCCTAAGTGTGGAAGTCTCACTGTGTCCCACCCCATAGTGTACCAATTTCAATCGTAAACCTAAATCTGACCTCTGACCCTAACCGTAACCCTAACAATCACATTGTTACAAATGCACTGGGACTGTCCGCGGGACTGGGGCACACTAGGAAAGGACCACGATGAGAGAGAGAGAGAGAGAGAGAGAGAGAGAGAGAGAGAGAGAGCATCGTCCGCACAGTGCCCGAGTCAGTGAGGTACCCAGTGCCAGCACCAAACTGGGAGCCGCGATGTGCCATCATGGAGCTGCAGCTGGAGTGCGGAAGGAGGCCAGACTGGAGGGAAAATGAATTATTCCCCAGACAAGCAGCAGCGCGAAAAAGGATCATAACTTTAAAATCCAACCGTCTGAAATGGTTTGTCACCGGACAGGCCAAGACGTGGATGGAAAAAAGTGGATGAGAGAAAATGGAGACAGCGAACATGGCTGCATGCTATTAGACTTTCGTCACGAAGAAAGTGCCTTGTTCTTATTGGATGGAGGCTGCGTGGCTCGGAGAAGTGCCGGGCGACACGCCTTTGCACGGTGTTTGGTTAATGAAAGCTGCGAGGACAAATGAAGCCTGGATGTTATTTGTCAAAATGAATGACTGTCTGAAGCTTTAGTTTTCTTCCTCTTGTCAGTGACAAAGGTAGTTTGTACCGGTGCTTTCACGTATCATTTCAAAAATAATCTGAATCTTCCGACACGTTATGCCAGCACTTTCCCGCGTGCACTTGACAGCTGCCACAGATATTCAGGTCTTTCCTGTTGTCTCCCTTCTTATAGGTTTGTGAAGCAGTGCTAATTCCCACGAAAGAGCAACGAATCTTCCGACACGGGACGGACTTGGTAGGTCCCACTTTCTATACAAATGATAGCACAGACGATTTCAAACTTGTCACGTGTAATGGAAAAAGGGATTCTTATGTACGAGCGTATATTGTAAGCGTGCGTCGATGGGTTTATAAATGGAGCACGATCAGTGTTAGTGGGGCAGTGCATGAAGAACAGTTCGTGCAGCCAAACTTTAACTGTGTTTGAGAAATAAAGCTAGACTGAATTTTCCAGCTGAGAACAAACTCGCAAAGGAACAGGCATAGCTGTGGTCGAAGCACCATTTAAGTTGGGTACGTATGCATGAAGGGCAAACAGCCCCCTTAATCGCCTTTATCTTCTAAACGGTGACGACACGCAATAACATGTGTGAAACGCAAATAGGCTATATAGCCGGCCTAAACGCGTTTAAAGTTACCGGTTCATTTTTGGGGACATTAATTGTAGGCAGCCTGAACGTCATATTGAAATGGTGGTTAGGTGCCGCCCTTGCCGACAGGCTACTGCTGAGAGAAAAGGAACATTTGTACGGACCGACACCGTCCCAGTGATTTAGTCTTCGCTGGTAATAATTAAGATATACTGGCAAACTGTGTGTGCAACAACTCAGAGTGCAACAACTCCAGTGTTTAAAGGTTGCCGGAAATAATTTACTTTTTTGTTGTTGGGTTTAATGCAAATACATGTTTTTGTTCTTGTTCCCGTTGTTTGCTGAGTTTCCTCAGGCGTTGTGTTATCTTGTAATGTAGTAACCAGGCGAGGCCGACGTTGGAGGAGCGGAATGATGAGACTGTGGCCGCCACTGGGAGCAACACGGGGGACAGGGCTTTGTCCTTGTTACTTCACTGCCTGCCTCACTGGCACAAAAAAATACACACCGCCAAAGCATGCTAAGTACGAGCAAATTAAATAAGCCCAGCTAAAAAATCTAAATAAAAGCATCCTGACCACCACCACCGCAACAACAAACCGGCAAATAAACAAAAAGCTAAAAGCAAGTCAGAGAGTACAGAGATTTAATTCGTTTTAACGCTCAATCGAGCGTGCAGGTTTTATCGGGACGGCAGGTGGTTCAAGAACAGCAAACATTACTTTAAAAAAGCAAGCCCAGCAAAAATGTCAGCACGCCAACTGCCAATTATGTGCAATCGGGACAAGGTATAGTCGTCAGCAAGGCCACACCCTCAAACAATTTAAAAACATTCAACAGAAAATAAACTTGACAATAAAATGTTACGTTAACATTTTCACCAGTCCAAATTCTTGACGTTTTAGTGCACACTTTTGTTTTGGACAGACCCTTTAACAAAACATTACGCAGATCCAATGAGAGTGTGTTTCAGTTGGCCGTGCAGGCCTGCAGGGCGGCTGATTGTGAAAACAGCCGGGTCTCGTCCACCCCCAGGGCTGACCGCACGGACGGCGGGCAGACAGTCTGCTCAAACTTCCCAGTCACGGCACCGCCAGAGGGTAGAGCGTCACAGGCGGAACGCGTGGAGCGGAGACGGTCCAATCAGCCATGCTGGCTGGACCAGAGACACTGCACCGCACTACACTTGCTGTAGTATCTCTGGGTCGACACACTAAGGTCCTTCTCACAGTTCAAGAGCTGTGTGAAAGTCGAGGTGGCCGTCCTGGGCTGTCCGTCCTAACGAGCCTCATGGTTTCCGTGGACGTAAAGCAATATTGAATCGTACTTCGGCAGCGGTCACAATTTGTCCCTAACATGTCAACCGACATCCGAGGACATGATGCTCTACTTCGTCATCAGGTCCGTCCCTTCCTTCTTGCCCAGCTGCGTGCACGCCGTGGCAGTCAGTGCAGCGGCCTGCTGCGTCCTGTTTCTACCTCTTACTGCCGGCTCCGTGCATTTACACGTGCGTTGCATTCTTCCAACCCCTAAGTTCTGCAGACGATGGTCGTGCCCATGTTTTGCTGCCTAGCGAAGAGCGAGGGATGATGGAGGGGGGTGGGGGGTGAGAGAGGTCCACTATTTTTTGTAATGTTTTGTATGGAAGGGTTACAGAAGGACGGTTCAGTGGTTAGGGCGGCTTGTATAAGGTAGCGGAGAGCTCACTCTTTGACCGTTTAGTTGTGTGTTGCCGTTTTACTGACGGATGCCAGAAGGGAAAGAGTTCCACTGCTTTGGAGAACAATACGAGAGTGCAGTTACTAACTCGGCGTGACTACAGCTTGAGGTGGACGGCTGCGCGGCAACATGACTCCACTGACTGAGTGTGACTACAGCAGCCAACAGACAGGCAGTGGGTGCAACTCGGTCGCTTCCACAGCTAAGAACAACCTTTTCCCGTCCATTAATCCAGCGGTCCAGCGTCGTTGGTCGATAGCTCATTTCATAAATGTCCCCATCAGTTGCTCACTGTGTTTATTGTTCTGTTATTTTCTTGTTTCCTCCCCGACCTCAGAGGCACTGATCCCGCACCGCTGGTCCCGGCATCCCCACTTCCGGCCACATCCACCGCTGGTCCCGGCATCCCCACTTCCGGCCACATCCACCGCTGGTCCCGGCATCCCCACTTCCGGCCACATCGCACCGGCTGGTCCCGGCATCCCCACTTCCGGCCATTTCCCAGTGGTGTTCGGCATCCCCAACATACCGGCCCCCCAAATCCACCGCTGGTCCCGGCATCCCCACTTCCGGCCACATCCACCGCTGGTCCCGGCATCCCCACTTCCGGCCACATCGCGGCCACATCGCGGCCCCCAGATCGTCGGTGGGCTGCCATCCGAAGCCACTTCAGTGGTGTTCAGCAGTGCCTGTTCTGATCGAACATACGCAGGACACCACCTACAATGCCCCCTACTGACGACAATGTTAGCTCCGTCGCGGAGTCAGACTGAGTGAGCGTCCCTCCAGAGAGCTGACGGCCACTACGTCCCTCCACCAATCCTCCTGTGTGGACTCGGACTTTAAAAACTTTGATCAGAGCTGCCTCAGGCAAGGAAGGAGGCCGGAACACCGAGAATGGGGTCACCACGAGAGCGTGGCATGAACGGCGACAGAACCTGAGACATTTTGAATGCAGTGATGAAGAGGAGGAGGAGGAGGATAACTGATGGCGCTATAGAGGTCCATTTCGGTTTGAGACTACTTGACAGGGCCGCAGACCACGCTACGTGTCATAATGATCCCGGTGTTAACCAGGCCCGGGAACTGCGGCACCTGCAGCGTTGGTCAAGTAGTTAGAGCAACACTCTCAAACACGCGTCCGTCACTGAAGTGGATGAAGCTCAGCTGTGTGGTTCCAGCCTTCCCACTGGGCCCATAGCACTCCCAGCTCTGGGTAGAAGCCAGTCAGGGCTGAAAAATCCCACATGACTGATGGGATTTAAACCCAAGACCCGTTCAGACCCGCAGTCCGAAGCGCTAACCACTACGCTACGGGGACCGGTTTGCTCACTGTGGACAAAAGTGCGCTCTAAACATAATTCCTCATCGCCATTGGCAATTTTGTTTCTGCTTCATTTCTGGGCCTGTACTGATTGCGTGTAAAAAGATTCCATTGTGAAAGTCTGTATTCTTGAATAATCCACAACTTCCGGCTGGACCGTTAAGTCCGCTGTGGTCACTAAACTGTTCCTGTAGAATTAGATTTTAAACAAACTCATCCAGCGTCAGAATCTATTAGGCCATAGGCCTGTGTGGATGAGAGAGTTTTAATCCAATACCTGAGCAACCAATCAAAATGACGGTGGGTTTTCTGTTTCATGCAATATTTGAGGCATCAATCACCGATTCCATCCCGCTGAAGATTGTCACTGCAGTTGGCAGCGCAGGAGAGGATGCTGCGAGTTTTTTTTTCTCTTCCTGCCCTTCATCACATCACCAGAGGAAGTGTCTGCTTTGAAGGGCCTAGTGGCTGCGTGCTGCTTCTGTGATTTGATTTGTACATTGCCCACCGTTTCTTCAACGGACAATGGAATAAATCATTTCTTACTCATTACCGGCCCTTAAAAGATTTTCCTCTCTCTCTCTCTCTCTCTCTCTCTCTCTCTCTCTCTCTCTCTCTCTCTCTCTCTCTCTCTCTCTCTCTCTCTCTCTCTCTCTCTCTCTCACACACACACACACACACACACACACACACACACAGCCGGAATGAAAATTTGATAAACCATTCGGTTAAAATCGATGCATCAATCATCAGAGTTCACAAGCAACCACCGGAGTGTATAAATCAGGCAATGTCGGTTCAGCGAGACGCCCAGGTTTTCAAGCCGGCGAGCACATTCATTTCGCCTCTGATGTTTTAAATCTCATTTGTAGAGGAAATCACAACACAATCTCAATCGCCAGTGCAGCAAGAGTAAAAGGTTCGAGATGTCGTTCTTTCTCTCGTCGTTTTTATCAAATGACACTGGGCATGTAATCTACTATTGCATCGTTTTAACTCAAAAATGAGGAAATGGGTAATTGTGAAATAAATGAAAAACGGAATTGAGTGAATGAATGAACGAATTAAGTCAGTGAACCAATCGATCAATAAAAGGTGCATACTAGGACACGCTCGCTGCACTGACATTACAGTGTGAATACATGTATGCAAACCTTTGTGAATGGACAGAGCACATTCTTCCACAACGACTCAACGTACCCAACGGCAAGTTCACAACCATCGATCTGTCAGGTGTATTGTCAGGGGTATTGTCAAGTGTCTTTGTCAGGTGTATTGTCAGGTGTATTTTGTCAGGTGTACTGCTGCAGCGAGTCATCGACGAGCTCAGCCATCGATCTCTGTCAGGGGTATTGTCAGGTGTACTGTCAGGTGTACTGTCAGGTGTATTGTCAGGTGTACTGTCAGGTGTATTGTGTTATTGTCAGGTGTACTGCTGCAGTGAGACAATGACGAGCTCAGCCATCAATCTCTGTCAGGTGTACTGTCAGGTGTATTGTCAGGTATATTGTCAGGTGTCTTATCAGGTATATTGTCAGGTGTCTTGTCAGGTATATTGCCAGGTGTTTTGTCTTGTCAGGTATATTGTCAGGTGTAATGCTGCAGTGAGACAACGACGAGCTCAGCCATCGATCTCTGTCAGGTGTATTGTCAGGTGTACTGTCAGGTGTATTGTCAGGTGTACTGTCATGTGTACTCTCATGTGTATTGCCAGGTGTACTGTCGCAGCGAGACAACGCTTATGCGTTATGTACCATCAACAGGCCGCTCCGGGAGATGCAATGGCCTGTGCTGACGGTGAGGGGAAAAAGGAACAATTACCGCAGTCACTGTGTGTACCGATTTGTATCGATCTGTTTCACCGGTGTTTTACAGTGCACTGATTGAACCGAATTTCAGGTTTCAGCGCTTCTTGGAAAGGCTGACACAAAGGGATAGACAGACAGACAGAGACGGTGGGGGGAGGAAGAAAGGAGGAAGACAAAGATACAAAGAGTGCAGGGGACGAACACAGGAAATGAGAGAGAGCGAGAGACAGACAGACAGACAGGCAGACAGACAGAAATAGAGACAGAGAGTGCAGGGGACGAACACAGGAAATGAGAGAGAGCGAGAGACAGACAGACAGGCAGACAGACAGAAAAAGAGACAGAGAGAGAACGGACAGAGACGGCAAAATAGAAATAAAGACAGACAGACAGAGCCAGAGAGAAAGAGGTGTATTTGACTTGAGCAAGTGCTCATATCTTTAACATACACGCAACACGGTAGGCAAAGATAATGAACATGTAAGCATGGAAATGAATTCATTTCTCACAAAACCAGCTGGTCTATAGTAGAAAACGACACAAACGTTGCTCAAGGAAAGGGTTTGGGAAATGTGGGAAGAGAGACGTGCATTCACTTAACAGATCACAAGAGTGTCTCGGGGTGTGGGCAGAGGGACAGTGGAGGGGGGAAGGCGATGCGGGTGTGGTGTGGTGGTGGGCTGTGGAGGGAGGAGAAGAAGAAAGATCATACACGTAATGGACATGTGTGTATTTTGGGATCTGAGTGGCCACCAGCCCTTTCCAATGAAGCCACAGAGAGAGAGAGGGAGAGAGAGAGACAGACAGACAGACAGACAGACAAAGAGAGACAAAGACAGAGTCCGAGAGAATGTCAATGGAGAGAGGCAGACAGCATCGTTTATTTACTGAAAGTGAATGTCAGTGAAGAATGACAGAGAACATCGTTTGTAAATTTTGAAAGTCAACATTAATGGATTGATTAATTGACTGATTAAACTTTATTTCTCAATGGTGAAGATATTAGTTCAAAGGCCGGCTCATATATCTGCCGTTGCGATAGTACTACTAGTAATCGAGAGACTCATAGTAAAATAGTATATAAAAGGACAGAAACGAATACAATACTAATAATAATGATCTACATATGAAAAGAGACAACGTCTGCAGTGGAAATGACAGGGATAGCAGGGAGACAGCGATTAACTGATGCTGTGGGTCTTCTTCTTTCTCTTCTTCTACTTCTTCTTCTTCTTGTCGTCGTCGTCGTCGTCGTTTTGTTTGTTTGTTGTTTGCGTTTGGGTTTTGTTTGTTGGTTGTTGTTTTTGGTTTGTTTGTTGGTTGTTGTTTTTGGTTTGTTTGTTGGTTGTTGTTTTTGGTTTGTTTGTTGGTTGTTGTTTTTGGTTTGTTTGTTGGTTGTTGTTTTTGGTTTGTTTGTTGGTTGTTGTTTTTGGGTTTTGTTTGTTGGTTGTTGTTTTTGGTTTGTTTGTTGGTTGTTGTTTTTGGTTTGTTTGTTGGTTGCTGTTTTTGGTTTGTTTGCTTGTTTCTTTGCTTTTTTATTTGTTTCTGGTTGTTGTTGTGGTGGTGATTTTTTGTTTGTGTGTTTGTTTGTTTCTCAACATAATCTGACGGTCGATACAGTCAAAGGCTTTCTTAAGATCTAAAAAGACAAACATCAGTTAACTCTGTTAGTCATTGGAGTATAGAAGCCTGTCAAGAAGACATGTAAGCGCTGACTGACATGAGTGTGGTGTCGAAATCGTGCCTGCTGTGTATGGATGGGGTTAAGTTTGTCGAAATACTTAAGCTGAGATAAAGAGAGGATGGAGGGAGGGAGTGCCGTGTGTCTACTGAAAATGAACATCAGTAAAAAAAAAACATTAAAAAAACGGTCAGCAGTAGCAGCATTGCCGTTGTCATACATTAATAAACTAACACTTTAAACGCAAACTCCAGGGAGAAGTTTGCTGTTCATGATATATGCTTGCCGCCGTTCCGCACGTTCTATTTCTGCAGTTCTCATTTTATCAGTGCAAGTTGTCCGCGTGTGTGCGCCCTGGTTCGTGTGCTTTATGTGAGGTGCGTGATGTTTGTCCTTGTTTGTGGTTGTGCGCGCAAAGAAATAATGGATTTGTTTGACGAACTGAGTTTGATTCAGAAAATATTTGACCTTTCAAGTTCAGCACGTAAATCGAACGGAATGCTGTCGCCAAGCAAATGAAATTCTAGACCGAGTCGACAAAATGTGTTTGGGAAACAGGAAATGGGTGACAAAAAGAACAAGACACGAAACTGAAAATAGGCATGAAATCAAACTCGACATGCAAGAACCAGAATATGCACACTCCCAAACCCTCAACCGCCACCCCTCCAACCCCGACCCCGACCCCGACCCCACGTCCTCAGCATCCGTCCCTCTCCTCTCCTCTTCCTCCTCTTCAGCCATTTTGATAGGGCAAAGATCACGTGACTCCGTCACTGTCAATTGATTGGTGATCTATGACTGGGAAACGGCCGGATGCAGTTTAGAGCAAGAAATCGCTTTCCTTCCTTTATTCCGTGAGAGCCGTCCAAGGGCCCGAAATCACGATTTGCTTGACACGAAGAGCGGGGAAGGGGCCGCCATAACTGGGGACGCTAACACAATGAAGCAGGACTGGCGTGTCTTTTCAGCCCCCGTCGCCCGCCCCTGTCCACTGCCGCTCACCTCGCGTGACGGCTAATAGAAACTGTAGTGAGCCAAACTACCTAACCTCCAGATACCCCCCACCCCTGCCCTCTGCTTTATTTGGGAGGGAGGGTCGGAGGAAGGGAGAGGGAGGAGGGCTGCTGTATCCATTCATTTGTACTCTCTTACACCCAATTTGTTTTTATGATATTACCCGTATGGTATCCTGCGGTGGGGCACTGTGGACGCAGAAATTGAGGCCCCCTCTGTTGAGAACCCAGAGGTGAAAAATGTTCTGCCATTAAAACCTGGGGTAGGTCAGAATATAGCCATCCATGCTTAGCCCACTGCCAAGAATCTGGTCCATGTCCTACTTTCTAGCTCCAGATCATCTCCCTATACATCAACTCGTTAGTTTTGATCCGATCACGTAAAAGGTTGCGTTAGTTTTGGCCAACGCAGTTTCCCGTGAGGGCCCGCGGAACGACTCTCAGTAACGAGCGATTTTAGCAGTTTTAGTGCTGAGTGCCAGCGGAAGGTAAATACAAAACGTGTTTTTGTGCATAATTATAATCAAGATTTTATTTTTATAAGCGCCATTCTGTAATACGAGTTAAACTCACTGCGCTGTACAAACAACTTGACAAAAACTACAGTTACATACATTTCACAAACTGCCTTAAGTACAGTATTCTATCATAAACATAATCACATAGCAAACAGTAATTATTCATGCGTATACATACACAACCACACTCACGAAGACTCAAGCGAACATACAGAAGAAGCGTACCAATTAGTGTCCCATCGCCCACTCAGATACGCATTACAATTAGCGAAATTTTACCTATACTCTCTCAAAACTTCTCTCCCTTTAAGTCTCTCTTCCTCCACGCCCCCCGCCCCTTCTTGGTTCTCTTCCTGGCTCCCCCCTTCCTTCAGTACAATACAATACAATAATACAATACAATAATACTTTATTAATCCTTAGAAGGGAAATTCAAAATTCCCTTCTCTCCATCCATATGCTTCCTTCCACACTCAACCACCCATGTACTGACACGTCACCTGTCATCGGAGAGAGTAGACTACTAGAAATAAGATCCAAACACATAAAAGATTCAAAGAACGCTTATTTATTGACATAGACAACACGTTGCAAATTTTCAGGGAAATCCCCTTCTCCGGGCAACGAAACGACACTTAAACAACAGTGAAACGGTTGAAAACAATGAAAAATGATATGAGAGGTGAAGCAACTTATCTTTTTGTTGTTGTTGTGTTCAGTGCTTGCCGGAAGAATGAATAGATTAGTTGAAAGGTAGACGGAACAGGTGAGTTTTCAGCTGAGATCTACAGCAAGCAAACAAGGGAGTGTTTCTCAGTTCAGCAGGCAGCGAGTTCCAAACACCAGGGGCCAAGAATGTCAATAGACGATTTCCGGAAATAACAAGCAAAGATAATTTGACAGTGTTTTCTTACTCCGGGAGAGTGAAGTCCCCTGAATGGAGGCGGCAGCTGAGAAGAGCCGATCTGCGACAGTTTTAGATCTTCAGGCATGGACCTGTTATAATTTATACTAGACTACCAGCTGGGGGAACCTACTATCCGATCTGCATGTTCCCCACGAACAGTGAGCGCTTGATCGGCATTTCTGACGCCTTGTCTGCCTTTGTTTACGGGTATCCGTCATCTTGCCCACGTGCTCAGTGTACCCCCAACAAAAGCGTGACTACTCTGCGCTACATCCGCAGGCATGGACCTGTATTATATACAGGCCATGCCTGTAGGCACTTACCGAGTGCAGTCCCTGGATTTCCGCAGATCGTCTATTAGGGCTGACCAAAGGTTTTCAAACTGGTTTTCGGGATTTTGAGAAGTTTTCTTGAGAGGATCGCAGAGAACGAGACGCTGGTTGATTCTGAGAGGCACGGACAGACATGGAGGGAGGGATCCTTCAGAATGGCGGTATGCAAAGGCGGCAATCTTGTATTGAATTCGGAATTTCATCGGAAGCCAGTGCAATTTTGTCAGCAATCATAACAGTGACTTATACATGTTTACTGAATACGTCTCGGTGAAACTGCGTCTCAGGAAATCGGCCCATTTTTTTCCTTATTTTTTCTTCTTCTCCAAATCATAAATAAGTGAACTCCAGATATTGAGAGGTGCTAGTTGTTGGCTGTTTGGAGTTAGTGATGCTTGCTGCTGGCTGTGTCTCAGTCTAGAGACGCGAGCCAGTATTCTGTGTGTGTGTGTGTGTCGGTAACTTGTTTTTTGACCTAGCATCAAGTAACTGTGAGTGAATGATTCGTCCTAAGGAGACCTTGTGCGGTTGGCAGGGGCAAACAACCTGAGAACCAAACAACTAAATAACCGTTAGGGTAGATTGCCGTTAAAGTCGTGGATGTAGCGCTGCGTGTGGTGTCCGTTACGGACCCAGTCCTAGCTTCCTGTGATGCGGGTTGTTGCTGTTGCTGTTGCTGCTGATGTTGCTGCTGCCGCTGTTCTCGGGGAAGAGGGCTATCGCCGGAGTCAGCTTTGTACAAGGATCGTACCACTCCTGACGACACTTCGGCGTAACATCTTAAATACTCTAATAATACATAGAAAACCCGAATGAAAGTAAAGTTTAACTCTTGTTTTATTTCTTAATAGGCACATTTTGCATCCGAAACAGAGTCATTGTAGAGTTATGATGTTATTCATTACATTGACGGTTGTTTGAAAAAGGGAACCCAACAAAATAGAACAGACTCGTTTGCACATTTTCACGAGATTAAAACTCAGAGAATATCGTGTCAAAATGCATGCACATTTGACCTAAGTGACGGAGAGTCGTATGTTTTAAATCGCGTTGTCTTAAAACCGGTTCAATGTTTTGCAGGAGGGAAAATCGACGCAGACGACAATAGCTTTGGCCGCCTAGTACCTCTTCCCAATGAACCTACTTTGCTCAGAATAAACCCAACGACTGAGACAACTCAAAACATATATATATATATTGCTCAGTATAAACCCAACGACTGAGACAACTCAAAACATATATATATATATTGCTCAGTATAAACCCAACGACTGAGACAACTCAAAACATATATATATATATATGAAGTTGGTTGAAGTGTTGCTTTACGTCCACAGAAACCGTAGGTTTATTAGGGACGGGAGTTTTGACCTCTCCAAGGGAACTGGAGGAAGAATCGTACTTAAAGACCTTCACCGACAAACACTGTTACACGATAGATACCTTATCTGCCGACTGCGGACCAGGAAAAAAAGAAAAGAAAAAGAAGAAAAGAAAAAAAAGTAGCTCTATGTTCTAAAAATGCTTGCAGCCTTGACGGGTTGTGCCGTAACACACTGGCTGATACCAGCCAGAAGGCTGAGGCTGCATTCGAGTGTTGCTATTCACTGCATAGTTACGTGGAGACTGTCCTCATTCTCGATACGCTCCTTGCGTAACAGCGTCCACCCGCCTGAAACGGAGATCAACATCCTCCTCCGAACACTGTGTCTGGCTGCCCATGTGGCAGGGTAATTAAAAGAAATGTCACATATGCAATCCTGTTGTCCTGTGGGTAGTGTTTTTGGTAACATTTTTACAATTGTCTACACGTTTACATAGTTGTTTTTATCGGAACTTGGTTGTTTTATATCTTTGACAATGGCTTGATGTTGATGTAAAATGTTTTGCCCTGACATGACCTATAATGCTGACTGGGCGAAAAACCAACACTTTTTCCGTGTGGAATGCATTTGTCAACGGAGGATTGAATATACCGGCTGAACCCTAGAGTGTTCGGCTGGGGAACGCTGCAACAACAGCAGCAACAACAACAACAACAACAACAACAACAACAACAACAACAACAACAACAGCTCAGAATGTTTTGACCTTGTGGCCGGACACTATTTACGATGTTATCGCGAAAGTTGAAACGTCGTTATTCTGTTTTTATAGGAACCAAAAGAAGCGAACCAATCAGATGCGGGTAGGTAAAATGCCCAGAGCCAGAAATTTAGTAAAAAGGTTTTCAGAGTGTCTAAAGATTTGCCCCCATTTATTTCAGCCATAACGGCCGCGCGATCGTGGACACTGTCAGAGAAAGATACACTGACTGCCACATGCAGCGCGTCCTTCCTACGGTGATACAGTCCGTTTTGTGATAGGCGCCCAGCCCTTTGTACCCGTTAAACACGACTTCTTCATAATGACGTCAGTCCTCTCAAAGCCAAGGCCACTAGCTTGCCCTAATTGGAGAAAAGAGCGAGAAGAAGATATGCGTACTTTATAAAGCGTCTATCCTGTGGCTCAAAGCGCTGAACTACACAAGCAGGTAGAATACATATTTAGGAAAAATCCTTTTGAAATAATATACACATCAGCACACCTGTAAAACAAAGATGTACAGGCATGAATGCTTAGATATTTACAGCAACAAACAACATTCCCTCCCACACCCTCTATACCCCATGCCGCTTCTCACATTTCTGTGTATGAAGAATAGCAAGGAGGATGTTTTCTGGGAATCTTGATGGGCCAGAGACCGTTAGCGCTGTGCTCAGCTGCTTGCCCCCTCCGGGCAGCGGACTGGAACCGAAGCATGGTGGAGACAGTTGAGGCTGCGCGAGGCAGACGTGAATACTTTGAGGGGACGTAAAAGTGCCCATTATTCGTTCCGTCTTACGGCCTAACTGTCGTTAGAAACGGTACACCTGTCGCATGTGTGGGAGTCGCTAGCACACCCACCATGCAGGTACAATGATCAACAACGACTGTGTGGTGAATAACGCCGTGAAACTCCCGCAGCAAGGTGCATCCGTAGTAGTAATAGTGGTGGTGAGAGTGGTTGTGGTTGTGATGGTGATGGTAGTAGTAGTGGTGGTGGTTGTCGGGGTGGTGGTGGTAGTAGTGGTGGTGGTAGTAGTGGCAGTAGTAGTAGTAGCAGTAGCGGTGGTAGTAGCAGTGTCAGTGGTAGCCTAGTAGTAAAAATAAACAAGACATCCTGTACACCCTCCTCTCTACATTAGGTTACACACCACACACACACACACACACACACACACACACACACGCATGCACGCACGCACGCACGCACGCACGCACACTAGCGCGCGTGCGCGCACGCACACCGCAAACACACATACACACACACACACACACTCGCACGCACGCACGTTCGCACGCGCACACAGACACACACACACACGCATACACACCACATACACACACTCACACACACACACTTGCAGGCACGCTCGCACGCGCACACAGACACGTACGTGCACACACGCACGCACACACATACACACACACACGCACGCAGTTATTTGTGTTGTACTCTCTCTCTCTCTCTCTCTCTCTCTCTCTCTCTCTCTCTCTCTCTCTCTCTCTCTCTCTCTCTCTACCCCGCTTCTGAAGCTAGAGACATCGTCTAATTGTGCAATATTGTCCCATCTTCGCTACTTGACGGGTGGAGAGGAGCACCGAGGCGGATATGGGCATTGGCAAAAATAGTTCCAGACCACGCATGCGCCAATATCGCCAGGCACAGAACCGGAAATTGCCAGTGAAGTAAATTGTATTATCACCCCTACCGGAAGCATCTGATGACATTTGTGATGTAGGGATGATCTTATTCGTTGCGTTTCTCAGGGCTGTAACAGCAATGACGAGACTGAATGAAAAAAAACTTGCGAAAGGAAGACTTGCTTTTTTCGGTCTGATTGAGTTTCGTCCTTGCAGTGACTATTGATTGAGACTAGGTGTAGCCGAGTGAAGCAGATCTACAAAGCATGACCTTCAGACAGACACTGGCAAGAGGATTAACCGTCGACAGTTCCTTGGTCGCCCGAACGACAGGAAGTGGTTGTCTCAGGTCAGAATGGAAATTAATACTTCACCGGTCATCAACACAGTGTTGGGGAACTCTTCTGTTTTCGTGCAGCTGCAGTTGGAGAATGTTACATGGCATCTGTCTTCGTGCAGCTGCGGTTGGAGAATGTTACATGGCATCTGTCTTCGTGCAGCTGCATTTGGAGAATGTTACATGACATCTGTCTTCGTGCAGCTGCAGTTGGAGAATGTTACATGGCATCTGTCTTCGTGCAGCTGCAGTTGGAGAATGTTACATGACATCTGTCTTCCTAGGAATATACAGCTCCGATACCGAAGAGAAAAGCGAAGGCCAGCCTGGTTTCGGAGCTTCATTCTCAGGCAACGGACTGAACCGGGAATTCTGCTAAGTCTGTGGGCGTCCAGAATGATTGAGGCCGGTCAGCTCTCAGCACGCACATGGTCGGTGTCGGCACGTTGCCCCTTCGTCCGGGTTGGTGGACTTGTAGACCTCAGTGCTCCACTCTGACTGGTTGTCGCTGTGCGACACTGGATAAACGAAAGGGGTCTGTTACAATTAAAATCATTTCCAGACCCATCACAGTTAGTAACAGCATTGCCTGGTTCACAGTCACAGTTAGTAACAGCACTGCCTGGTTCACTGCCTGGTTACACAGTCTATCGTGTGCTGTGTAACAGCATTGCCTGGTTCACAGTCTATCATGTGCTCTGTAATAGCATTGTCTGGTTCACAATCTGTCATGTGTTGTTCTGGCGCACATTCTTCTTCTTCTTACTTTTTTGTTTAAAGTCTTTTCACACAAGTGATACTAGACTGTTGTTACAATGATCACGCTAAAAACATGCATCAGCAAGTTGCACCAGTACCGAGTTATGTTAAAAACAAACAACTAGAACAAAAAACAAACAAACAAAACCCCACCTTATTCGCAGTTAACAAAAAACACATACAAAACCTATGATAACTCTGGGTTCTCAGTAGAGGGCACTTTAACGTGAACCTCAAGCGAAGACTTATGTTGTCTAGAAAGCGTAGAAAATGTGCCACACTTTCCATCCTTCGTGTCTAGTGCATCTCTCCACCGTTCGTTCCTTAGGGCGGGCCATGTTGCTTCTCCTTTCTTACCAGTGAAGGGCAGAAAACGTCTGGCCCGTGGTAATGCAATGTTCACTTCTGCTACGCATGCTGCTCTCGTTCATGGCGTCACAGACACAACATGGCAGCGCCCACTGCCGTGTTTTCGTATCTCCACGACAGTAGAATACACCAGAACGTGCAAGTAACTGTTTAAGCCACAGACAGCCCCCAGTCCGGTGGGCCCGACTCTGACTGCCAGACTTCCACAGAACGGGGACGAGGGTTGAGGGCTACCAGTCAGCTGATCAGCTTCAGCCAATCCAAACACGTGTGGCCGTCATGGTGGCCCCACAAGCTAACACATGGCAACAGATTTTTTAAATCTGAAACAGAATGACTGCTAGCGTTCTAAAACAAGATCCAAACACAAAAAGGTTCAAACGAACGCTTATTTATTTTAACACGGACACGCAGGTTCATCTGTTGTTTAAGTGTTGTTTTGTGGCTTGATAAAGGGGATTTCCCCGAAAATGTGCATACTGTGTGTCCGTGCTAAAATAAATAAGCGTTCGTTTGAACCTTTTTGTGTTTTGATACATGGCAACAGAGCAAAATACATGGTGGAAATTAACAAAACTCTAAAAATTATTATGTGATAACACATTTTCGTTGATGACGAGGTACATCAGCTGCAATCAAAGGAAGCAAATTTTTAATCATCGTGCATTCCACCAGTCAACACATTACCACGTGGCGGTCAGATCGTGCATTCCACCAGTCAACACATTACCACATGGCGGTCAGATCGTGCATTTCACCAGTCAACACATTACCACATGGCGGTCAGATCGTGCATTCCACCAGTCAACACATTACCACAGTGGTCGATCGTGATTCACCAGTCAACCATTCCCATGGCGGCAGATCGTGATTCCACCAGTCAACACATTACCACATGGCGGTCAGATCGTGCATTCCACCAGTCAACACAACCACATGGCGGTCAGATCGTGCATTCCACCAGTCAACACAGTACCACATGGCGGTCAGATCGTGCATTCCACCAGTCAACACAGTACCACATGGCAGTCAGATCGTGCATTCCACCAGTCAACACAGTACCACATGGCAGTCAGATCGAAAGCTTACGAAGGGAGGGATGAGAATTATATTAGAGCTCCGCGCGGGACCCTCCAGCGTCAAATGCCTAATTCTCTTAACATTTTCATTGGCATTCATTTGCCAAGTACAATGGCCATTCATCGAAGAGACTGTGGGGTCATTTGATTCTAATGAAAAGTGAATTTGTTTAATGAAGTAGAATAGCCTACTCTATATCAGTCTATAATCTATAGACTAAATGTTTGGCTGCTTTCCTGTATAATTGTTTTACGCCAAAGTTCGATCAGGCAATTTCTTGGGCCGTTAGCAATGTCAATCTTCTCGCTGAGGAGAACCAAAAAGTACGGCACTTGCCGGGAAAATAAGCCCAGATCGCACGCACACATCATTCTGGGCCTGTTTGCTATCGATTAGAGAAGTAATTGTGGCCAGTATCTGACGTCAGAAGTGGCTGCCTGAAGGGGCGGTCTGACTGGGCGCAGGCAGAGCCTGAAACAAGGACCACTTGCAACTGTCGGTGGGACACCGGGTTGATTTGCCGGCCCAGTGGACTGTCTGACTTATATAAGTGTTTTGCCCACTTTGAACTGCTGGCGGGGCTGACGTGAAGATGGAGCTGTTTCGCCCCGTCTCGTCCGGACTGGGATGGAAAAGGACCGGACTGTGTGTGTACATATACTAGGTCTCTCAGCTGGCGGCAGTAATGAGAGAAAAGTTTAATGGCTTCGGCCAGTAGCCCAGTTTCCAAAGCTCTCTCTCTCTCTCTCTCTCTCTCTCTCTCTCTCTCTCTCTCTCTCTCTCTCTCTCTCTCTCTCTCTCTCTCTCTCTCTCTCTCTCTCTAACTGGCGGGAGTATTTTCAACCGTTGGAGGGGTGGTGGGGAAGGAAGCTGATACCCCTGTCGGCAGATTTTCTTCCCAAAGAAAGAAACTTGCACTGGGTTAGTGTGTGTGTGTGTGTGTGTGTGTGTGTGTGTGTGTGTGTGTGTGTGTGTGTGTGTGTGTGTGTGTGTGTGTGTGTTGCTGTTGTTGTTGTTGTTGTTTGTCGTTTTTGTGGTGGTGGTGGATTGGGGGTGCTGTTTTTTGTTTCATTGTTTGTTGTAGTTTTGTTTTTGTTGTTGTTGCTGCTGTTTTGATGTCAATGTTGCAGTTTGCCTTCCTTCGTGGTCTCGAAATACAATGGAAACTATCAATGGAGTGAAGCTATCAATGGATGGAAGCTATCAATGGACTGAAGCTATCAATGGATGGAAACTATCAATGGACTGAAGCTATCAAGGGATGAAAACTGTTAATGGATGGACACTATTAATTGATGGAAAATATCAGCGGACGGAAACTTTCAATGGATGGAAATATCAGCAGATGGTATCTATCAACGGATGGCACCTATTAACGGATGGAAACTGTCAATGGATGGAAATATCCACTGACCGAAAACTGAATAAGATAGGAATAGTGAGCCTTCACAAACAACTGGACTACACCCTGTGAAGGAAGTGTTGTTGTTTTTTCATGTATATGGCACTTACCAACAATGCGCCAGTGTACATATCTAGCTTGTACAAAGCTCCCCACTCCAGCTCCAGAAACAACTACCTGCAGTTACCAAAGCCAACAATAGATTTATTCAAAACAAGCATAGCCTTTTCTGGTGCTCTGTTTTGGAATAGTCTTCCAGTGCACCTCAGATCGTGTCACTCACTCAGCTCCTTCAAGCGAAACCTCCGTGAGCACCTTGACACAACCGTACAAGACAGCTTTGGACACACACACACACCACACAACCGAAACCCGCTATAATTTTACTCTGTAGGCCAGTGCTTGCTATACAGATGCCGGTATCATCGTTTATCACATCACTGAAAAGTGATTTACTGTTGCTACCGCGCTGTGTGTGTTAGTGTGTGTGTGTGTGTGTGTGTGTGTGTGTGTGTGTGTGTGTGTGTGTGTGTGTGTGTGTGTGTGTGTGTGTGTGTGTGTGTGAGTGAATGCAGCATTGCCTACTGTGATTAATGATCTGATCTACATGCTTTTTTCTTCTTCTTTTTTTCTCCCTCCCCCTTATGACACCCCTCCACCCTCGCCCCCGAATCCCCTATCATTTTACTCTGTAGGCCAGTGCTAGCTATACAGATGCCGGTATCATCGTTTATCACATAACTGAAAAGTGATTTACTGTTGCTACCACGCTCTGTGTGTGTGTGTGTGTGTGTGTGTGTTGTGTGTGTGTGTGTGTGTGTGTGTGTGTGTGTGTGTGTGTGTGTGTGTGTGTGTGTGTGTGAGTGAATGCAGCAGTGCCTACTGTGATTTATGATCTGATCTACATGCTTTTTTTCTTCATTTTCTTCACACAACCCCCACCCCCACCCACCCACCCACCCCCACCACCCCCCACCCCCCACCCCCCACCCCACCCCCCGTACCATGTTATGTTTTCGTGATTTACAAATAATTGCGAGATATGTCAACACCATTTATGCAATGTATACGTCTTATTTATTCATTGCCATTTTAAAGTATTTTCAATGATTTTGCTGTTCCTGTATGTTTATTACTATTAATAGTGGTAGTATTATATTTTATTTGTTTGTATATTGTTTATCCTGTTTAAATTTTAATCGAGTTTGTAAACTCTTTTTTTTAATTTAAAAATAAATAAAATTGTTCTCCATTTTTTACTTATTCAGTAGTTTAGCAAGGACTAGTTTTCGAGTTTGAGTTCGAGTTCTCTCTCTCTCTCTCTCTCTCTCTCTCTCTCTCTCTCTCTCTCTCTCTCTCTCTCTCTCTCTCTCTCTCTCTCTCTCTCTCTCTCTTCATTCAGATCGATTGGTCCTATGATTCTTTTTCATTTGTGCCGGAAGTTCCAAATGAACGTGCTGATCACACAATCATGTCATCTAACTGCTGTAAGCCAAAAAGTGGGGAACGGGCAGGACATGAAAAGGCCCAATGGAGATGCAAAGGAAATCCTCCAACTGTGACGGAAACTGCTATTAATTTCTATACTACAATTTAAAAAAGCTTAAAATGCCACCACCTTTTCATGGCTAATCCCTCATCGCGGTTTTTGTTGTCGTTGTCGTCGTTTTTCACGCCACAGTCTGTGATGAAGTTTTGTTCATTTAGGTTTCTACCCCGGTCTGATTGTGTGTTCAGATCAAGTCTGAAACCTGCATTACACGATCCAAACTCAAAAAGGTTCAAAAGAACGCTTATTTATTATGATACGGACACACAATATGGAAGTAATTATGTCATAATAAATTTACGTTCTTTTGAACATTTTTGTGTTTGGATCTTGTTTTATAGCGCGTGCAGTCATTCTGTTTCAGATTTGTGCAGTACTCCATCAGTCGCTGGACGGACACCGCGCTCTGTGGTTTTCCACAGCAACTGATGGCACATCATGAAGTCATAACTATGACGTGAACGAAAGTGGACCATCGCCTTTAGAGCGGCCGTACGTTAGGCTGAGCTAGTGACCCAAAACCAGTTACCTGCTCGATGGAACGTGCACGTCACCACATGTGAACCGGTTTGGCCTAGCGGTAAGACGTTAGGCTGGTAAGCAGACGGACCTCGGTTCGAACCCGCTTCGGCTCTCCTTTCCCTTCAAAAGTTGTGGTTTGTGGACACTGTCTTGCGACTTTGACCGTCACAATTATGAAACATTAAAATGGCTCTCGTTGCTGCCCACCTTAATGCAAAAGTCATTGTGGTGGTGACAGTGTAGCGATAGGTATATAATTTCCCTCTCTCCCCACCTCCATACCCCCTTGCCCCCTTTTCCCCGTCCCTAATAAGCCTTGTGGTTTCTGTGGACGTTAAGCATCGTGTTTACTTACTTACTTACTGGTCACCCCATGGATGGGTGACCGTTACGTGCAAGGCTTTGCGCCCGCCCTGAGATTTCTCCCGAGTCAAATTCTGCAAACGCTACCGAAGTCATTCGGGTGAGAATATGAACCGAAGTCACATACGCATGTTAAAGATTCTGTAGTCCATATCTGCTGGATTATGGAAACTCCAACATAACCCGGGAAGCATGCACTGTTAGTGTCAGCCTTCAAAGTGCTGGACAGTGTACGAAAGAAATGGCGGGGCTTATGCGTGTGAGTGTGTGTGTGTGTGTGTGTGTGTGTGTGTGTGTGTGTGTGTGTTATGTGTGTGTGTGTGGGGGGGGGGGGGGGGGGGGGGGGGGGGGGGGGGGTTATTGCTAGTGGTGGTTATTTTTTTATTTTTTTTATGCTATTGTAGTTGTTGTTTGTTCTGTGTGTGTGCTTTGTTCTTGTTTGTTCTGTGTGTGTTTTGTTCTTGTTTGTTCTGTGTGTGTGCTTTGTTCTTCTTTGTTCTGTGTGTGTGTGCTTTGTTCTTGTTTGTTCTCTCTGTGTGTGCTTTGTTCTTGTTTGGTCTCTGTGTGTGTGCTTTGTTCTTGTTTGGTCTCTGTGTGTGTGCTTTGTTCTTGTTTGTTCTCTGTGTGTGTGCTTTGTTCTTGTTTGTTCTCTGTGTGTGTGCTTTGTTCTTGTTTGGTCTCTGTGTGTGTGCTTTGTTCTTGTTTGTTCTGTGTGTATGTGCTTTGTTCTTGTTGTTTGTTCTGTGTGTCTGCTTTTTTGTTGTTTGTTTTGTGTGTCTGCTTTGTTGTTGTTCGTTCTGTGTGTGTGTGCTTTGTTGTTGTTGTTGTTGTTGTTGTAATGCTCACCAAGGAACTGAAACTGACACGAAATGACTGAGAGCGTAGAGAGGGGCGGGCAGGGCCAGGTGAGAGGTTTCTGGAACAGCGGACTGGCCTGGTGGGCGAGAACTATCTCTGGGCTTTGACAGACACCTCTGCGACTGTTCTAACTCCGTCAGAGGATAAGTACGGATAGGATGAAGGGGAAACCCGCAAGGGACGTGGTCTGCATTAGCCGTCGTCGTCAAACCGCTATAAGACCTGCAGCTCTGAATGGAGCACTCGATCACAAGCTGTCCGAGGGGGGGGGGGGGGGGGGGGATGAAATGTGAGACAAAACCAGTCTCGCAGCAGACAGTGTATTGAAACAATGTACCGTGGCAGTGCGTCTACAACCTGTTTCACAAATCAGAGCCTGTGCTCCAGTGTTAGCAATGTGTACACACACACACAATTACACACACACACACACACACACACACACACACACACACACACACACACACACACACACACACACACACAC
>JABMCL010001012.1:725000-775000 GCA_018857735.1 Alviniconcha marisindica
GGCCGATGTCAAACTTGTGTACGTTAATATTATGTGTTGATGTCGGTTGTTTGAGTGTGAAATCTACACTCGTAGGGCTCATTTGAGAAAGGGCGCTCTTTGACGTCACTAGTGTATTAACATTTTAACCCATTCACTGCCATGATGTCACTTGAAAACGACCAATAATTGTGGCGAAATTTGAAACCCTCAAGCCTTTCTGTTTGCCTTTTCACACTGGCATGTGAAAGGATTTTCATCAAAAGTATTGAAAGTAGATGGGTTATAGGACCGGAAAATATACTGTTTGCAGGTGCCTCCGTGCATTTTTCAACCCGGGAATTTTACAGGCAGGGGCAGCGAAGGGGTTAAAGGGAGATTTAGTTGACATGCTCAGCTGGCAATCTGTCGACCCAAGGGAAAGAACTCTATTGGTTAACACAAGTTATAGTCTTTTCTCGCTTCTCTCCCTTCAGTTTGCCCCTATGCCCAGAGCGTGACTGGAGGTATAGTGCTTTTGTGAAATATCACGGGTGATGTTGATTACCAAAACAAAAAACAAACAAACAAAAATGAACTGTAGTTTGGGTCGTGCCGTCAGTACACATGTAGATTGTAGGGCGACCTAATTGCCGCATGATGCCCGTGTCCAAAAATGTTCAGACAGAACGAAATATGTGTGTGCAACACGTTATGCTTTTCACTCCCGTTTTGCAGTATCCACTAGTGTAATATTAGTCATAAAAGCTCCCCTGTCTGGATGCCGAACCACTGATTTTGTTGGATATCTGATCTTCCGTATTTCCTGCACGCACCACTGTAGCGAGTCCGCTGCTGTACCAACAGATTTAGTACAGAGTAGCTTGGCAGGGACCTGTTTTCGTTGAGGACAGTTAAACTGACCTCAGACAAATCAGGTACCTGCTAACTGCCCCCACCGTGAAGTCCCGGCCGCTCAGCCCATCGGTCTGACTGTGCGAAGACAGTTTTGCTAGGTGTTGTCACTGGTGTGTGATAAGGTGGCGCAGAGATACAACAGCGAGTAGTATTGCAGCGTCTCTGTGTGGTCACTGGTGTGTGATTCACTGATTGGGCGGTGTGTTGTCAGGCATACAAAACGGATGGGATGTGTTGTCAGGGGGAGGCAATGGTGGCGGGAAGCAAAGTGATTGGTTTGTCCAAAAATATTATTAGTGTGGATTGTGGACTCTGTTTAATACATTATCATACAACGGTACTGTCTTAAATTGTATTACAGAAAGAAAACCTAGTCAACTATTCTCAGATATCGGAAAACGTAAATCGACTGCATAAACATTATAATAAACATTATAATACAAGGATGTTTTTTTCCGATCAAAACGTAGTAGGGTCCACCTTTTCAGAGTGAACGTCTAGACGCATGCGCCGAAAATTGGGCGCCAGATTCAGCGCGGACTTTTAGTTCAGACCTGAAAGCAACAGCAGCGAGTCGGTGTTGTTTTGTTCAGTCGTAGCCGCTCGACAAAACATTTGAATCCATCATGTTCGTAAAGAAAAGAGGTAAGTCACTGAACAGGTAGAGGTTTTATAATCTTTACAGGGTAATTCCTCTGAATCGGTTACACGACTCGAGTTTCTGACATAATTTCCCATTAGTGCCCAAAATCAACTCAACACAAAGGTCCGATCTTATTTAGTAAGTCCGCCATTTATTTAGTAAGTCCGCCACTTTTACTTTAGGTGAATGTACCTGCTCATCAACAGCAAGAAAAATGTATCTATCTTTTCGCATTTACTTCGAGACGATTGGCCTGAGTTGTTCCGAGATCTTGAACTAAGTTGAAGGGTTGCTTTGTTGTGGTAAGTCGGGAACTCTGATCGTAAACTCCAGGTTGTACCGTGACCGTGTTTAGCGTTACGCAAAATTTGAAAATATTTAAAGTTGAATTTGAAATTTACAACTAGGTCCCACAGTCACTGTCGGTGTGTCGTTCAAGAATGTTGGGCGCCGAATGTTGATTCCCTACTCCTTTCTAATATTGGTAGCAATCGATATTATTATTGAACAATTAAATAGTTTTTTCTTTTAATTTTTAATTTTCTTGTTGTCAGTTTCTCATTTTCTGTAGTAATTATTAAATAACACTTTTTTTTTTCGCCCTTTGACAGATGGCCGTGAGGAAGCTGTGCACTTTGACAAGATCACCTCCAGAATTGAAAAACTCTGCTATGGTCTCCACAAAGAATTTGTGCAACCGGTTAGTAATACTAATAGTATACTATATCTTGTGACATGACCAAATACAGAACATCAACACACACAATCTAAATGTGTATGCTCATGTCCGTGCGCAACATCATTAATACATTTTGATAATAATACTTTTGATAGTCGCACATTTGGAAAAAGTTGCACGTTTGAAGAAGAGAAGAAAATTGGGTAAAAACTAAAATCCAAGGAGACGGTTGGAAATTCTTGGACTGTTTTTAAAGTTATTTTGGGTCACAAATATCACAATTGTTAAATGAGGTCCAAATCTACTGATTACAGCCAAAAACTGCAATAAAAGGTGAGTTGATTTTTTTGTTGTCTGATTGTTTTAAGTCAGTGCATGTTGCTCTTTGACATTTGACCTAGTTTCCCAGTAACACTGAACGCTTCCTAAGTGCCGATGTTGGCAAGGCAATATTACTCATGACTCAATGTTCTCAGATTGCAATTTTTCTGGACATTTTCCGTGGGTTTTTAATTGCCGTAGTTTATTAACGAGGCCGCTTACCTAGCAGCACTTCATTAGCTTTGTTCGCCATTTGCAGTTGGTGATGCCATCTTGAAAAAATCGAAGATGAAAAATATATGGAAAAAACACCTTTTGTTGCAGATTTTGGCTGTAATCGGTAGATTTGGACCTCATTTAATGATTGTGATGATATTTGACCCAAAATTACTTTAAAAACGGTCCAGAAATTTCCTTGGATTTTACCCCCAAAAATGCATACAGCATAGTCAAGATACTGTTTGTAAAATTAATAGTAACAAACTTGTGGCTAATCCAGTAGCCATGAAAGCAATAACAATTAACATTATCCACTGAATCAGACTGATTGGTTGTAGATTGGCTAGATCAGAACCGTTTTTAGCCCTGCATATATGAATATTAGTGTTATTACTTATTAGTTTTCTTCTTGGAAGTTCTTCAATCATTTGAAAACTGACAGTGACAAAAGTGCAAATAGGTCACATTGATGACTTTTTTTTTTTTTTTTTTAGTGTTGTGCATGTCAGAGTAAGACTAAATTCAGTGGATGGATTACGGAAACACCAGAATAACTCAGCATGTGTATACATGTGATCTATTTGCATGCAATGATGCATTCATGATTCACACATTGAGGAACTTTGGAGTCCTCACACTAGTCACAGAATTTGGCTCGGGTAAATCTCAGGATGGTGACCTGCAAAACTCCCTCACCCATGTGGTGTCTGTCACTGTATCAGTCATGTAACTAATGCCGTCAAGAGTGAGCGCTCATGCTCAGCACCATGGACTCCTAGTCCTATGAGTAATGAGAGGAGTGGATTTTGTAACACTAAGTCCACATGTTGATTTTTTTTATCCTTTATAATAATTTATTGGTTTCTGGGGGGTAGGGCACTGACAGACCATTTGGTAGATAGATTTACACTAAATTATTACAGGGCTATACCTTGAATGTTTTTGGACTCGATGTCCATTTTTTGTTTGTCCTGTCACTAATCAGTGTAATGTTGGCTCCAAAATCTTCATTTCAAGGCAAACATGTGACATCCATAATTATAATATTTGTGTATGATCTGTATTTAGAGTGATCTTTTAAATTAAATAACAGTGGATTCTACTATATAAAAATGATACAATAACATGTAGCTGAGTGTTGAGTTTATTTTATTTGTGTTGCACTTGCCTTGATACTTGACACTTGTTCCCAGTTATGGGGAATTAATAGTATACTGTACTCCCTGCTTTACTGATATTGTGATAAGACCAAGTCCAACTGACTGGTTTCAGCCGGCAATCACACTGAAGGTGATCAACGGGCTGTATCCAGGAGTCACCACCGTGGAACTGGACAACCTGGCAGCAGAAACGGCAGCCACCATGACAACAAAGCATCCGGACTACGCTGTCCTCGCCGCTCGCATTGCTGTTTCCAATCTGCACAAGGAAACTAAGAAAGTGTTCAGCGGTTGGTGTAAATTTGTCACTTCGCATGGACTGGTTTGTTGTTGGACTGATGACTTAGTGAAGGCTTGTTAGTATGTTACTTATACAGTTGATTTTATCAATTATAAATGCTCTATTTTTCTGAAGTAAAGGCCATGTGTGTGCCCGATTTCTTCCCCCCTTCCCCAACCCCCACCGCTATATTTTTTTACTTTTAATATTGGGGCAGCATGGAGGGCGTGAAGACCACGATCTTAGTCCAGACCACCACTGAGGCAGAACTGTGAATGCTAGAGAAGAAGAAAGAATATTTACGGCTGTTTTCTGTGATCATCTGCCACTGCTTCCAATACATCCATTCTTGGCCAAACTTTCCCTAGTACAGGTGTTGGGACTACCCCCATCACTGACGGTGGGCAGTGAAGTGTCAGCACACCATTTGTACAAGTCACTTTGTTCCAGAGGTGATGACTGACCTCTACCATTGGATCAACCCAAAGACTGGCAAACATTCCCCCATGATTTCCAAAGCAACCTATGACATCATCATGAAACATGAATCAGTGAGTTTTGCTGTCTGGAATATCTGCTTTATTTTGTTTTTTGTATACTTCTGTCATGCATGATTAAGGGGGGGGGGGGGGGGGTCTTTTTTCCCCCATTCTCTTGGCCCCTTCAGTTCATTATCCACTAAAACACAATCCAGAACACTTGTTCCGGACATGGAGTGTGGGTATTCTATTTGCCTTTTCTTAGCATGTCACGGGTTGGCAAGTGTACAGGTTAGACTTGACCCTATATGTTGATAGTGAAGGTGCCCATGCCATGGACCCCTAACAGTTGTAGGTATTCACTCTGACCCTCTGTCTTACTCTTAGACTCATCAACAGCAGTGACTAATGGGAGCCATGAATGGTAAAGTGAACATTGCTGGGGGGTTTAAATTCTTTTATGTATGCAGGTGTTATAGTGATCATTTCTAGCTTTATCGATTTGTTTCTTCATGAAGAGAACTCTACCTTATGCTTTTGAAAGGAAATAGACAGCAGTTTGGAGCTGAAGTTCAACATTGATCAATAATGGGTTTGTGCGTTCTTTTTCAGCGCTTGAACTCCGCCATTGTCTATGACAGAGACTACAGCTACAACTACTTTGGATTCAAGGTATGCTTTCCAAGTTTTGCTTTCCATTTTGTGAAACCAGCAGTATACTCGCCGTTGGTGTTACTAGCAGTGATTCCAGTGACAGAAAAAATGCTGACTGGCAACAAGAAAATGGAAAAAATAGAAAGCTGCTGCCATGCCTGACATTAATCCACTGGGGGGTGGGGGGGTTGATCCACACACTGTAACATGCTGATACTGACAGTTGGCAGCCAAATTTCTGACCTGTAAATCATGATAGACTGCACACAGGTTCCTTCAGGCTGATCACTGATGCCAGCAGTTTGCAACAGACTTTTGTTCCAAGGTCCAAACTTCACCGGGCTGGGTGGTGGTTTTACAACATCTTCAGGCTGATCACTGATGCCAGCAGTTTGCAATAGGCTCACTTTTGTTCCAAGGTCCAGACTTCACCGGGCTGGGTGGTGGTTTTACAACATCTAAGGCTCAGTGCTTTTTGCATTGAATGGTGCCATGAATCGCAGGTCATGTTAACTTTGTGCATTACAGCAATGGATTTATAAACCAAATAAAGTGGAACCACTGAATGACAACCGTGATCATCATCATGAAATGTTAATTGTTATGTTTAAGACAAGTCCTAAATGCCAATTTGGCACGGTGAGCTTTTCCTTTGACCCTTCAGCTAGTTCAAGTCCCAGCACTTCTCACCATTTTCACAGCTGTTTAGGATTACAGCACTTCACTCAGAATAGAAGCATCAGAAACATGCAACTAAAAGGGATATTGCCACAAAGACACCTGTTCTTCATTGGCACGTTCTTGTTGACCTCGCCCCTACCACTACCCATGGTTCATGTTAACCCATACTTGACTGGTTCATGTACCAGCACAAAATTTGGCAATCGGTCAGCCAGTTATTTACTTGACCAAAGAATGTAGAGAGTGTGTGTGTTGGATGGGGAACAGAGCTGTATGTTTGTGGTACAACTAGTAGTAGTAATTATTATGTACAGCTTTGTATGTGACCAGTTTCTGTGAAACATGTCTAGCACAATCACTACTAGTGCTACCACATTGCATTTTTCTCCCATGACCACGCCCCTACCCAACAGGGCACTGGGTTCGTTCAGCCCCTCGACACTTTCTCCTGGATCGTCACTGCCATTGTCATCTCAGCCAACTTCTGAATCCCCCACCTCTCCAAGCACGCTTTCTTTGTCGCTTTCATCTCCACTGCCCAGAATATGGTGATCAACGTCTTCATCTGTGGTGAAGTTCTGTACCACCATCTTGGTGCAGAGATCTAAAACACTTTGAAAGCTGGCAATGTTTTTGACAAATGAGTTTTGGAACTCCAGAAAACAACGAAAACAGTGCCATTTGCAAGCAAGCTTTTAGTTTTACATCACTGATAAAGCGACTGGGATTCCCCATGTTTCCCAGAATGTTGCTCTAAACTGGCTTATTGTCAATCAGCAGCAGAACATGCTGTCGGCAGTAAAAGCTTTACAGATCTTAGCTTCACTTTACAAGTTACTAAGTGACTTGGATAAAAGTTTGCAAATTTAAATATTATTTTCAATGATTGTTTTTGTTTAGTTTGAGAGATTGGTGAAAACATTGCATGCTTGTGGTGTAAATCATAAATGTGTAGCATTCCATTTTGTACGGATTGTTTTATGATGGGTTTTTAATCGGTAAACATGCCAAAAATGAAAAACGTACAATATCACATTCACTAGCAAAGAATCTGCTTGCTGCAGTTTGGCAAGTGGGTGTTCATTTCAGCTGCATTGAAGACTGCTCTTCAGATTACCTTCTTTTTTTTTCTCGTTACAGACCCTGGAGAGATCATACCTGTTGAAAATTGATGGAAAAGGTAATACTTCAGCTTTTTTCTTGAATGTACACATAGATTCACTTTTCAAGACCAGATACTGAAGACCTAATAATAATGGTAAAAAGTTGACGATTATTAATCAAAGATTTTACTTCCCAAAATTCTACGTTGGATTTTTTTAACACACAGTCCACCATGATGGTTATATTCCAGGGGTAAAATTCCACGTGGAATTGGGATTGTTTGAGAACCAGTCAGAATTTATAGGGTGTTGGGCATTTGTTGCTGGCACTTTTGTTTTGTTGTTTTAATTCTGTGAGGATTGGATCGCTTGTTTGTGCCAAGTTGTGATGTTAACCATTAATTAACTATAGATGGTTGCATAAGAATATTTTAGAAATGATGATAATATTAATTGCTGCAAAGATTTTAATTACCCATCAGTCGGTAGGTTTTGAGGACAGATAAAACTAGGCAGGAGAGGGCCTGGTTTCCACACTGTTTTTCAATTGCAGTGGCCGAGCGTCCCCAGCACATGTTGATGAGAGTGTCTGTGGGTATCCACGGTGAAGACCTGCCTGCTGTCATAGAGGTAACACGCTTGTCACACACTGAAAATGTCACTTGCAACTGAAAGGCTTGTTTGATGTTGTCACAGTAGCTTCAGATCACGCTTTCACCTGATCTCTAGCTGAAGTCCTGTCATCGGACCTTATATTAAAGTCAGTCAGTGCTCAAAATATGTAACACAAATACAACAAAGATCTGGGTCGACTATGGTGACGCACCTGGCATGCATGTAAATACAAGGTACATAAACTCCACCAGAGGTACAACCTCAAAAAACGATGCCCCCCAGTGACATATATATACCCTACCTTTCCAGCTCGCTCGGTGACACAGGTGTGCACAAGCATGTGTGCACTGGTGTTAGGTATTTCAAGCACTGTTTGACTCCCTTGTGTGTTGGTTCTATAATAATAATTAGATTGCTATGTTAAAGTGTGTGTTCTGCACGAGCGCTGTGGGCCTCATTCTGTTTGAGACTTGTTTCAGTGTAGTCCACAGAAGCAGCTGAGGACAATGGTTGTAGAATGATCTGCTGGGGGTCTGTACCTCCTGCCTTGGGCTGGTGCTTTCTGTACTTTCAAATTCAGCTCAGACCAAAGTTTGTAACCACACATTTGTGAATAAATATGTTTTCTTCAAAGATGAGGGGGGGGGGGGGGGGGTGTTGTGTGTGAATGCAGTGTGATGATGACTTGTCTCTCCTGCAGACCTACAACCTGATGTCCGGAAAGTGGTTCACTCATGCCTCACCAACCCTGTTCAACGCTGGCACCTGCCGTCCTCAACTGTCCAGGTAAACCACTGATAGAAATACCTCTCCTGGATTGTTTAATGTCCCTGTAATGGAGGCTTCCATTTCTTTGTTGCATTAATGACAAACTGAGTTTCTGTTTCTTTGTTGCATTAATGATGAACTGTGTATCTGTTTCTTTGTTGCATTAATGACAAACTGTGTTGCGATTGACCAGCTGCTGTTTTGTTTCAGCTGTTTCCTGCTAACTGTGACCTCTGGCAGTATTGAGGGCATCAACGACACCTTGAAGCAGTGCGCTTGAGGCAATACATCTACATTACGTCATGATTCTGTTTCAGCTGTTTCCTGCTAACCATGAGCTCTGACAGTATTGAGGGCATCTACGACACCTTGAAGCAGTGCGCTTGAGGCAATACATCTACATTACGTCATGATTCTGTTTCAGCTGTTTCCTGCTAACCATGAGCTCTGACAGTATTGAGGGCATCTACGACACCTTGAAGCAGTGCGCTTGAGGCAATACATCTACATTACGTCATGATTCTGTTTCAGCTGTTTCCTGCTAACCATGAGCTCTGACAGTATTGAGGGCATCTACGACACCTTGAAGCAGTGCGCTTGAGGCAATACATCTACATTACGTCATGATTCTGTTTCAGCTGTTTCCTGCTAACCATGAGCTCTGACAGTATTGAGGGCATCTACGACACCTTGAAGCAGTGCGCTTGAGGCAATACATCTACATTACGTCATGATTCTGTTTCAGCTGTTTCCTGCTAACCATGAGCTCTGACAGTATTGAGGGCATCTACGACACCTTGAAGCAGTGCGCTCTCATCTCCAAAAGCGCTGGGGGAATCGGCCTCAACGTGCACTGCATCCGTGCCACTGGCAGTTACATCGCTGGGGTGAGTGACTGATGGACTTTGTGTGTTACAAAACTGTTAGGCAAGTGACAAATAGGCATGGTGTGTTAGGAAACTTATCGGTGGGCCTGCTGTCTTAGGAAATTGATGAACGGGCATGGGGTCTTAGGAAACTGATGCTTGGCCGTGGTGTCTTAGAAAACTGTGCAGGTGATGGGTTGTTTTTATGGACCTCATTTTCTGCAAGTACAGCTTGTATGAAGAATGTAGTGCTTGCTCACTAAAGTAAAGTATGCTCACTAAAGTAAAGTATGCTCGCTAAAGTAAAGTATGCTCACTAAAGTGAAGTATGCTCGCTAAAGTAAAGCATGCTCGCTAAAGTAAAGTATGCTCGCTAAAGTAAAGTATGCTCGCTAAAGTAAAGTAGCCTTTCAGGTAGGGAGTGAGAGAGGGAGATAATTTTCTGTGCTTGTATATCAAGTGTCACTTTCAAAGACAACAATAAACTGTCATTTTTATAGTGAAAATGTTCATAACTGTATGTTAAAAAGAAAATGTACCTCAAACAGAAACTCTTTATTCACTAAAATAATTTCTAATGTTACACTTCATTCACCGCAATGAGAAATCTGTGAAATGCAACAGTAACCAAAAACTGAAAGGAACATTTGAAAAATGTACAGAAGAAAATGGATGCTTTGGACCCACCTACAAATGTGACTGTCTCTGTGTCGTCAATAAAACTGAACGAATGGTTTTCAAAGAGACCAGGGGGGAAAAAAGCTGTGATTTTGTAGTCTGTATCCCACTCTCATGAAACATTTTTTTTTTTGTAGACTAGACAAGCTGCCTCAGTTTGTGTAGTTTGGGAAAGTTGGAACTGACATGAAATAACATGGCACTGACTTTTCTCGAGCATCTTGCAGTCTTGTGTTTTGACTGAAATGCAGATTTTTTATGAGGAAGGGTTGCAGAGCTGCCAACCACTACGTTTTGGCCGTAGTTTGCTACGCCCAAGGGCACTGGGCTACGCTCTCCCTCAGAAAAACATTTTTTTAATATTTTCGATCCCATGCGTTCGTGTGGGCATCAAATTCGCCAGCAACCGGTTGTGCATGTGCCTTTTTGTGTCTGAGATATTGGTTGTGCCACAGCCAATCGGCGTTTGCGTTTTAACCAGCTGACCAATCGTAGCGTGTCACTTCCTGGTGAGACGACTTCAGTTTTCAATCATTTCAAATCGCCATGCCAAAGCGAGAAGCTGAAAGCGAGCTCCCGGGTGATGAATCTCGCCAACAAACTGCACACCAGAATTTCCGGGAAGAGTATTATACAGAACAGTTTCTGTGCGCTGGACAATCAACGCAGAGCGCCAAGCACGTGAAATGCAGCGCCTGCTTCTTCAGTTCTTGGGACTTTTCTGTCACCCATGGTGGAATGTACAACATCGAACAACGCGTCAACTTGAAGCATCACATCAACAAAGGAAAGGCGATAGGAAGTACACTGAAGATTTCCCATTAATTTTTATGGGTTGTGACGTAATTCAAGCGGAGACGCTTTTCACAAATTTCTTTGTAGTGCACAACATCACTCTCTCTGCTGCCGATCATGGCATCTGTTCGGGCGCACATTTCCGCAAAAACGAATTGTGAAGGAGGACCATATATGCACGCTACGCTCAAAATCTGATTACTCCACTTAAAATCTGATTTTGCTACGCTAAAGTCTAGCTCTGGGGTTGGTGTGTGTGTGTCAAACGGACCTTGTGCTGCCTGTTGTTCAGACTGAAAT
Organism: Alviniconcha marisindica; assembly: GCA_018857735.1. Taxonomy (NCBI): domain Eukaryota; kingdom Metazoa; phylum Mollusca; class Gastropoda; family Provannidae; genus Alviniconcha; species Alviniconcha marisindica. The sequence goes on from JABMCL010001012.1 coordinate 736,118, forward strand.
GTTTGGTGTGTGTGTGTCAAACGGACCTTGTGCTGGCTGTTGTTCAGACTGATATGTGTGTCAAACGGACCGTGTGCTGGCTGTTGTTCAGACTGAAATGTGTGTCAAACGGACCTTGTGCTGGCTGTTGTTCAGACTGAAATGTGTGTCAAACGGACTTTGTGCTGGCTGTTCTGACTGAAATGTGTGTCAAACAGACCTTGTGCTGGCTGTTGTTCAGACTGAAATGTGTGTCAAACGGACTTTGTGCTGGCTGTTCTGACTGAAATGTGTGTCAAACGGACCTTGTGCTGGCTGTTGTTCAGACTGAAATGTGTGTCAAACGGACCTTGTGCTGGCTGTTGTTCAGACTGAAATGTGTGTCAAACGGACTTTGTGCTGGATGTTTTTCAGACCAACGGGATGTCCAACGGGCTGATCCCCATGCTGCGGGTGTACAACAACACTGCTCGCTACGTGGACCAGGGAGGAAACAAGGTAAGCAGCGTCTCTCTCACCTGACCCAGCTAGTACATCATCTGTCATCTAACATTATCGTCAATAGCACAGACAAATTGCCTAAACTGGACCCCAAGCAGACACATTGCTGGATTTAAAAAAAAAAAAAGTGTTCCAGTGGATTTTTTCTGTCTTCTGCAAACGTGTGAACTCACCTTTTATATGATTTTTTTTGCTTGGTATGTCTGCATGCTGTGCAGAGCTGGTCCCTATAAGCTGTATGTACAGCAGCCAGCCATGTTTGTATCCGGACTTTGGGTTAACAAGCGGGTCTTGTTGTGTTCCAATCTCACAGAGACCCGGTGCCTTTGCCATCTACCTGGAGCCCTGGCACGCGGACATCTTTGAGTTTCTGGACCTGAAGAAGAACACGGGCAAAGAGGAGTCGCGCGCCCGGGACTTGTTCTACGCCCTGTGGATCCCGGACCTGTTCATGAAGAGGGTGGAGGACAACGGCGACTGGACCCTCATGTGCCCCAGCGAGTGCCCCGGCCTGCACGAGGTGTGGGGCGAGGAGTTTGAGAAACTCTACCTCAAGTGAGTCACTGCTGAACAGGGTAATGGGGGATTCAGATTGAAAAGTTGTCAAATAAATCGTCACACAGGGTCATTCAGCTACTTGAAGGAGGAATCCTGAGAAGCTCTACCTCAAGTCAGTCACTGCTGAACAGGGTAATGGGGGGGGGGTTGAGAGGCAGCCATTCGACCTGGAAAAATGGTCCTTCACCTGGTAATTTTAAAGTCAAAATGTATGGACCCTGCTTTGGATTGAGAACGACTGTGTTTGCAAGAGAGAAGGGCAGGTTGGATTGAGAATGGCATTGTTGTGTTTGCAACAGATAGACGGAAAGGACAGGTTGGATTGAGAACGGTATTGTTGTGTTTGCAACAGATACGAGAGGGAAGGGCGGGGGCGGCGGACGCTGAAGGCGCAGACCTTGTGGTACGCCATCATCGAGTCCCAGACGGAGACTGGCACACCCTACATGCTGTACAAGGACGCATGCAACCGCAAGTCCAACCAGCAGAACCTGGGCACTATCAAATGCAGCAACCTGTGCACAGAGATTGTGGAGTACAGCAGTGTGGACGAGGTGAGCTGTTTCTCTGTATGTGCATGCTTACACGGCAACTTTAGGACTGGCAGTCTTGTGAAGATGGCATGCCTGTGTACGGGAGGGTGGCAAAAAGGAACAGACACTGAAGTTAGGCTCAGCCACAAAATGTTCACTGTTGTGTGTGTGTAGCCCAGGCACTGGCCTTTTTGTGTGTGTGTTTTTCCCTTTGCAGCCTTGACTTGAAACAGCAGCTGAATATATGTGGTCTTTAAATGTATGTTTAAAACGTTTTCTTGTGGGATAAGATTTGCTTTCACAGGGAATGTGGTTAATTGTCTTTTAATGCTTGTTTTTTTTCTTCTCCAGACCGCCATGTGATTTAGTCAGTCACTGAAAGTGAATACATGCTTACTAATAGTAACGTACTTTACCCCTTACAAGTGACATATTGTCAGACGGCACCATGTCTGTTCTTATGATGAATGTAGCAATCACACTAGCATCTAACTTCATCAGACTTTCCCTAGAAATCAAAACCTGTGTGCAACCTTGTGAAACACATGAAAGATATCCAACTCTAAACCACAGGCCCAGCACCAAAAAATACAACCTTATAATCACAGTTATTTCTTTCTCCCCACCGACCTGCACCTTTTTGTTTTTTTGGACAGATACATTATTTTAGCAGGTGTACTGTCATTAATAGTATCAATTTTCTACAGTTTGTTGGTTGTCAGTTGTTTACTGTATTGTTTATTTGCTTGACAGGTTGCTGTGTGCAACCTGGCATCCATCGCAGTCAACATGTATGTGAACGAGAAGAAAAAGACCTTTGACTTTGCCAAGTTCCGCGAGGTGATCAAGGTGATGGTGCGCAACCTCAACAGGATCATCGACATCAACTACTACCCTGTGGATGAGGTCAGTGGGACGATGTTAAGCTATGCTGTTTTCAAGTTTAGTTACATTTTTTTAACTGACCTAAAAATTTTTTCTGTTGGAAATGCAAGTAAAATACTCTGAAGCATGCCTGACTCTTACCTGTACTTTTGCTTTCAGGCCCGTCTGTCGAACATGCGACACCGGCCCATCGGACTGGGGGTTCAGGGTTTGGCGGACGCTTTCATCTTGATGCGCTTCCCCTTTGACAGCCCGCAGGCGCAACAGCTGAACAAAGAGATCTTTGAACACCTCTACTTCGCTGCGCTGGACGCCAGTTGTGAGCTGGCAGAGAGGGACGGTCCATATGAAACGTACGAAGGCTCACCCGTCAGCCAAGGGGTATGTGCATCTGTTGTGTAATGATTCTAATAATGCAGTGAATGGTTCATCAGGGTGGGCAGATGTATTAATGTCTGATCATACTGAGAGTCCTGGTTCCTGGATGCATACCTGTTCATGACTTAATATAATGCATTTGATTTTTGTTTTGCATGAAAGGGTATTGGTTATGGGTTGTATGTGTATTTCAGGAATGGAAGGGAAGTTCACAGTAGATTTAACTTTACAGCATGCATATTTTGAGCGAGAATTCCCAGTCACAGATCTTCCAAAATGTCCTTACAGACTCTAATGTCAGGTTGTGTGTTAAGTGCAGGTACAGCAGCTGTTAAATGTGACACTGATGGAGTGTGTGTGTGTTGACAAAGATCCCGTAGTTTGTGCTGTGAACATACAAGGTTTTGTGTGGAAGTTTTTTACGCACTATATATAAATTTTTATTCATTCATTCATGTGATGGAGTGTGTGTGTGTGTTGATGCCGGTCCTGCAGTTTGACATGATGGAGTGTGACTGTGTGTGTTGATGCAGGTCCTGCAGTTTGACATGATGGAGTGTGTGTGTGTGTGTTGATGCAGGTCCTGCAGTTTGACATGTGGGGCGTGAAGCCGTACACTGACCTGGACTGGACGGCCCTCAGGGCCAGGATTGCCAAGTAAGTTCTGCATCAGACAGCCATTTGCTGCCTGCCTCATAACAATCAACAGGCTTCAAAGTGGCTTCTGGGATGGAAAGGAGAGAGAGAGGAATCCTTGTATTGTCAGCATGAAGCCTTAGCCAGAGGGTAGCTAGGTGGTGTCGGTGAAGGCCAGTGACTGTGTGTGTTGTATGACGTGGATACAGTTGGTGAGCTCGTGCATCAGGCTCTGATGGCCTACATTGTGTTGTGTCTCCCCTCTCCCCACACTAATGATTAATAATTAAATTTTATGGTGTTTCCACACACTGAGTTTGACTTTCCCCTGAATACATTAGTGCTGGTAATAGTAACTGCATATTGAATAATCTTGCATCTGTTGAAGGTGTGTTGAGTTAGTGCTGTACTGTTTTAGAATGCATATATTCTATTGCTTGAAAGCATGGCAATAGTGTGTAAACAAAACTTGCATATTTTGTAAACAAACACCCTTGTTGTTGCGAGAAGTGTGTATTGTGACAAACACACTGACAGTTTGTTCATCAGGCATGAAGTATAGTAACAGCACAGCTTTTCAGTATCATACATAATAAGATTAGCCAGCTGACATTTTGTTCACCCAGTTGTGAGAACAAAACGCAGAACAACCTTTGATGGCGGACAATAAAGCAATCGCATTGACGCTTTGTCCGCCAGGCACGGAGTGCGCAACAGTCTCCTGGTGGCCCCTATGCCCACAGCATCCACAGCGCAGATTCTGGGCAACAATGAATCCATTGAGGCCTACACGTCCAACATCTACACACGACGAGTGCTGTCAGGAGAGTTTCAGGTCATTGATAGTCTTCTTGCCTTGGCCGTGCAATTACCTGGGATTTGACATGTTTCATTCCCAGACCCACAATCTGCTTATGTCTGGTGTCAGCCTCCTGTCTGGAATCTCAGGGCTCTGACTTTCTTGTTCTCTTGCCTGGTCTTGTTGGAATTGAAATGAAACAACCCTGGCCCACAATGGACTTGGAATTCTTAAATCTTTGTAGTCGTGGAGAAAGCTGAATTTTTGATACAACAAAGTCCTTGAATGGAAAATTTTATCCTGAGAAACCCTAGAATTTTGTTACAAGAGATCTTCTGAGTAAAATTTGATGTTTGAAATGTGTATGTGGTGGTTTCAGAAAATCCTCTAGTGAAATCTTGTTCGCATATTTTTTTAAACATTATTTTCTTTAAAAGTTCTATTCAAAGGCATTGTGTTCCTTGCAGTACATGTGATTGTACAAGGATACTGTGTTTTCAGATTGTGAACCACCACCTGTTGAAAGACCTGACAGAGCGGGGTTTGTGGAGTGACAACATGAAAACACTGCTCATCGCTGAAGGAGGATCAATCCAGGTAACAGCTTCACCACTGGGTTAAAGAAACGTTTTTGAAGAGATTGTTCAGTTTTATCAAAACAAAAATCCTGTTAACTATGGGTACCATATGCTCAATTTGGTTATTTCCCTTGAAGCAAGTTGCGTCTCTCACTCTCAAGCCCGATTGTAAATTATTGTGGCGGACATCCTAGACAGTTTGCATTGCATATTTCACTCACAAAAAAATCGAAGAATTGTGGATAACGTACTAGCAAGTGTGCGTTGGAAGAGATGCGAATGCTGTTGACAAGTTGAATGAAGTGTGTGTTTTTGTAATGAGTAGGGTTCATTGTGCTCCATGTTGTTGACCTTATTGTTTTGTCCTGTTCACTTCAGTCTCACATTACTAACTTTTAATTTCCATTGCATTTGGCTGACAGAAAATCAAGGGGATCCCGGACGACCTGAAGGCGCTGTACAAGACAACGTGGGAGATTTCCCAGAAGGTGATCATCACCATGGCTGCTGACCGGGGCGCCTTCATCGACCAGAGCCAGTCGCTCAACATCCACATCGCTCAGCCCAGCTACGGCAAGCTGTCCAGCATGCACTTCTTTGCATGGAAATCGGTAGGCTGGGTCTTTATTGCTTGATCAGGTTTATGTAGGCTTAAATTCAGCAAGAAACGTGCCAGTCTTCAGCTTAAAACTTTCTTTATAAAATCTTCCAGCTAAAGCAAACAAAAAGTCCCCACCCCAGCTTCCCCCAGATCAAATGTATCTGTAATTATGCAACTGACATAAGTGTTGAATTTTGACTCCTCGTGTCATGGTATCCAATGCCTGTTGTTTGACAGAGAGAATCCACTGCCCCCAACTCTGAATCGGGTTGTTTCTGTTACGCTTTTTAGGGATGGTGCCCCGTTTTTCAGCAAAAAAACTGATTTTAGCCACTAACGTTTTAGTCTGCCACACCACCCCACTGGTTTTTCACTTGTGGAGAAAAAGGGTCCACTGTAAGTGACGTACGGGTATAGATAATGTAGTATTACTTGTGTGAGAGCATATCCACTGAAAGGCCTTTCTGGTTTGTCCACAGGGTCTCAAAACGGGGATGTACTACCTGCGAACGAAGGCGGCCGCCAACGCCATTCAGTTCACCATCAACAAGGAGATCCTGGCGCAGGCCAACGAGGACGAAGCTCAGACCAGCCCCAAGAGCGGCCAGCCCAAGACTGCAGCGTCCACTGACGGTGGAGACAACCAGAGCAGCCTTGCACAGGTACAGCCAGTTTCAGCTTCGGTCAAAGGGCACAGGTCAAAGTTACTGTGGGGTGGAGTTTTTTTGTTTTAGTTTTTTTTGTATTGGCTTAAAATTTTGATTTAGGATCTGAATATACTGGATTTTTAGGTTGTTGGGGTTGAGTGGGGTTTTTTTTGGGGTGGTGATGGTGGTAAATGTTGGAAAATCCTACAGAATGGAAGATAATCTTATTGAAGTGTGGCTGGTATGATGGTTTACTCTGACATGGCCTACGCAGTTGACCTGGTGCTAAAAGGTTTAACAATTAACTACCTGTCTCCGTGTTGGAGGCATTCGGCTGTTTGAATGTGGGAAGGGGCCAGATGTGTGTCTACTTGTGGGAAGGGGTCAGATGTGTCTGTCTACTTGTGGGAAGGGGTCAGATGTGTCTGTCTACTTGTGGGAAGGATTCAGCTGTAGCTATCTGTGTGTGGGAGGGTTTCAGTGTAGCTGATAAATCTAAATTCCATTTATTTTAATCTGCCATGAATAAAAGCCCTTATAAACTATAATAAAGAAGACTAAATGTCTGATGCACCAAAGGTCTTGAAGGGGGAAATGTATATTATATTTTCTTGGAAAAGTCCTGGAATTTTGTGCCAAATGGTCTGTAGATGAATAAATTTTAAGGGAAAGACCTCGAATGTAAGGAACCCCTTCAGAAGATAAAGAAAACTGTCTAAGGAAAAACCCCGTAGGACCTCAGAAGATGAAAACTGCTAAAGGAACCCCTGTAAGACCTCAAGATGAAGATTGTCTAAGGAACCCTGTAGGACCTCAGAAGATGAAAATTTGGTTCCTAAGAGAAGCGAACCCGTAGGACCTCAGAAGATGAAAATTGTCTAAGGAACCCTGTAGGACCTCAAGATGAAAACTGTCTAAGGAAGCCCGTAGGACCTCAGAAGATGAAAACTGTCTAAGGAACCCCGTAAGACCTCAGAAGATGAAAAACTGCCCCGTCTTTCGTCAGGCCAGGGGAGAGCAGCCGGATGGCGAGGACTGGAAGCCTGCGGAGAGAGAGCTGACGGAGGAGGAGAAGCGACAGCTGCAGGAGGAGCAGGACAGGAAGAACATGGCCACTCTCATGTGCTCCCTCAAGAACAAGGACGACTGCCTCATGTGCGGCTCTTAGAACTCGGACATGGCTTGGCTAGGGCTGTTACAGACCGACTGACTGACTTGGCTAGGGCTGTTACAGACTGACTGACTCGGCTAGGGCTGTTACAGACCGACTGACTTGGCTAGGGCTGTTACAGACTGACTGACTTGGCTAGGGCTGTTACAGACTGACTGACTTGGCTAGGGCTGTTACAGACTGACTTGGCTAAGGCTGTTACAGACCGAACTGACTTGGCTAGGGCTGTTACAGACCAACTGACTGACTGGTTTTCATGGTCGTTTGTGGAACTTCCTTTTTAAGAACCTTTTTGAAGATTGTACACAAGGCAAAACATCTCTCTCTCTTTTGCCTGATATAACGGCACTGGTTGATTGGGCGTAAAACACCAATTTACTTACTCCCCCTCCCCCCACCCCTCTCTTTTCCCCCTGCCTCTCTCTCTCCACTGTTTAGATCTGTCAGTGTTACCCTATGGGTAAAAACAAAATTAAATAGAAAGGTCAGTGAGGTGTGTGTAAGGTGGGGTGAATGAATTGAACTGATTGTGTGAGCCTGTTGCAATCATCTTGGATACTTGTGACCAAATGGAACAGTTTGTAGACAGTATCAATATACTGTCGGTGAGCAAAAATATATATCACACCGATTCTGACTAGAAATCTGAAGAAACTGTTTATGGTCCAACCTGAATGCTGACAACTGAACTCTAGCACAGCAGTGCAAGCGCTGTGTTATAATGTGACTACTGTCTTGTTCACAAAGGTGTGTACCCAGTTTTGTTGCTGCATTAAACAGATGTTGCTGTGTTTCAGCCAATTCATCCTCTGTAAATGTATTTATATTTTATTCCGTTGAATCGTTTTTCTTGATGTGTGCTCTTGTTGGTAATGTAATCTCTCCTTACAATGATGGTATCGATGTCCAATGCATGTATGCTACAAGGAGATTGTGCATAATTGTTCCTGTCGTTTGTTTCCACTTGTAACTTTGGTGGTGTTGTAGTCATTACTCTTACGCAAGTCTTCTGTCTATGGTGAATCATAAAATGAGATACATATACACACACACACACATCTTTAAACATATTAATTAGGTCATCACTAAGTAACCAGTGTAAGTTGATTTCATTTATATATTTAGAAAACATATAGCAAAGTTGTTGACTGGCATGAAGGTTATTCCAGTTTTTTTGTAGTCGGTTGCTGGTAGCCCAGCTTGTGTGGAAACCTGGAAGGAGTGTAGCCTCCTTGGTGGCTTCAGGCGTCAGTGAACCAAGTGAATTAACATCGCTTGACAGACATGATAAATAGGAGGGACACTGCAGCAGACTCGCCGACAGTATTCGGGTCACAATCGCCCACCACGGCTATGTCCATATGCATGATGAGCAAATAGCCTCCATAATCGCCTTCATCTTCCAACTGGTGACGCCACTCGAAGAATCGGAGTGCGTGAAGCGCCAAGCCTGCTGTCGGGCCGGCCCACTCACCTTCCGTGTTGTACTCGTTTTCCTACCTGTGTTGGTAAGCAGCCGAAACCCCGTACACAAATGGCGGCCCTGATGATGCTTTTACCGGCAAAGGCCACTGCTGAGGAGAAGGTAACGCCTGTAGACACGAACGTGGCAACTGGAAGTTTGGAATCGGTGAACGTTTCTTTATGCCAGGCACATTGTTGTGGGGCAATAACTTGTCACGCGGTGTCTAATCGGTTTGGACTTTTTGACGTCACGCACGTTGCATTGTTGGTACAGCAAGGCCTGTTCCCGATCTAATAATAAACGAGCCAACCGCTATTTCGGAGCCTACTGACAACTGGTGTCTGTGGAAAGAGAACCAGACTTTACAGGCTCTTCAGCAAATTGGGATGGGGGGCTATCCGCCTTTAACCTTCTTTTCTCATCATGCATACGGGGCATGGTGCATCAACTCCACCCAAGGTACACCTCTTGACCATGTTTTGTCCTGCTGGTAAAAGAGAATAATGGGTTTTATCCACTTAAGATTTTGTTTTGCACTTGACCCATCTCGGGTAATGTATGTGTACACACTAAGCTTAAACGTCAAAAACACTGAAATGCGCTAACCCAGTGTCGATGATCGGTAATCGCCACTTTGAAACTGATGTTTGAAGTTTATGTAAAATTACCAGTGGCATGTTATTTTGATCTGTACATCCACCGTTTTCGAAAGGGGATGGCAAAAATTGACACATGGTAGTCTGGGCTTCCCGTTCTGCTTTTCACTTTTTGTAGCAAGCTCGGTGAATTTGTTACGACGATGGTATGTGTGGTCCGGCTGTCACCTCTTGAGGCAATCCAGCGGAGGGTGCGGGTGACTGTCACCTCTTGAGGCAATCCAGCGGAGGGTACGGGTGACTGCTTCCACCTCCGTTGTCAAGCTGGAGATTGAGCCCGTATAGGCTGCACTGTCTTCATGGATCGTGATCGTACCTCGTTTGACTAATGAAGCCCCACCCTGACAAAGATGTTTTGGAAGCGGTCGGGCTAAAAAGTTGTGTTTTGTCGCTTAGGTCTTGTCTAATCCACCTCTAGCTTACAAAGACGTGTAATCGTTGTTTTCATGGACCGGCTGTTAAAGCTGGCGGTGACTGGTATGCTGCACCGGGGTTTGTAGTCTGCGAGAGTGCTGGAAAATCCCTTAGTATGGAAAGACCCTTCAGGTCCTTGAAAGGCTCTCCAAAAAGGGCACAATACTTGAAATTCCTGGCCAGTTGAGACTACATTGATATATAGGGAAGTTACGTCACTTTCCCGGACAATGCAGAAATACTTGATGCATTTCCGAAGTCGCAGGAGAACCGGGAGGCAGAAAATTGTACTGGTATCGTGTTTTGAATGTTGGTCTTGATGCTTCATGTTATTCACCCAGCGAGTACGGCAATAACGACGACCTGCAGGTGCCATTGCTCACAAGGTGTCGCGATTTTTACCTCGATTGCTCTTCTGTCCAGCTCATGTGTTGACAGAAAGGCAGATGAGATTCCAGTCAAATGTTAAACATTCGCAATGTTGATTTTGTATTCCTGTATTTTCAATCTCAAACTATGTCCTCTGCGTATTGTACATTCAATTCGTTTCTGCATTATTTATGTTGTCACATGGTGTTTCTGCCATCTTGACATTGTAGCAAACAGAAAAAAGAAGAAACAATAAATTGAAAACTACTAAAAGTTTGTGGTGATTGCTCTCCCTCTCTCTTCTCTCTCTCTCTCTCTCTCTCTCTCCTCTCTCTCTCTCTCTCTCTCTCTCTCTCTCTCTCTCTCTCTCTCTCTCTCACACACACGCATACCGGTATCAGCAATATCAAGAAAACGCAAGCTAGACGGCCAGTTACACACGAGTTGTAACTTGTTACCAGTGGCGTGGCCCCCCATGCCGCCCTTGTTCGTGACGTCACGGGAAGGCTGCTGAGCACAAGATGGCAGCACTCGCGGTCGGTTTTTGTGACTCGAACGTCGATTTTTAAGAAAGTGGAGCAGAAATGGAGTAAAAAATAAAACCCTGCTGTGTCAGTGTATTGCACACTCCGAGTGTCGCTTTCCGGCACCTTCCTCCAAACTGAGCCAGATTTGGTTACGCCACTGAAGGGGCACTCTTTATCTCCGCGCAGCTGTCCACCTACGCTGTCAGCGCCCTCCGAAAGGTTTGGGTACTAACAAGACTGGAAGCAACATTGCACCCAAGCACGCACGTAAACATGAGGCGCGTCCTCCCCGAATACAAAATATAAAATTTTCTGTCTCGATTCAAACAATTTTGGTTACTGAAAAACCTGTGGCGTAATCAATTCAGGCAGTGGTTGGAGGAAGGATGTAAACCAGTACTTGGTGTTTGTGACTATTGTTCAGTCCATTCCTGTAGACAGGCATATGAGGCTGCTTCGCTTCGCTTCTAGTACCCATAAACCCTTTTGCAGCAAAGTTAGCCCGGATACCATTCGGTGCGGTGGACTGGGCTCAAAGCACCAACTGACCGACTTGCAGCAAAGGGGGCCAAACCGGTCGGTACTCGTGTTCTCCAGCTCCACCCGCGGCACTGCAGTGAAAAGGACGAGGGAAAAACCAAGGACGTAGAGATGTAGGGCCATGGGAAAACCGGCCCGTCAGTAGAAGACGGGACTAAGTGAGTGTGACGCCACCAAGCGGCCTGTGGGAGCGGCTCACGCCCGTCTTTCCGCCCTTGTACACAGCGGGGCGCCGCCAGATGGCGATGGGAGCTGACAGGGGGAGAGAAGGGGACTAAACGGTGCCACTCCCCGTGATGAGCTGCCGGCAGTGATGTCGGCCGGCGAGGACTCCCTTCGCCGCGAGACTAGCCCATCAGCCATGTCCACTGCCTCGTCTTCTCGTGGCCAGTAACACGGCCACAGGCCGGTGAGCCCGTTTGGCCTAGCGGTGAGGCCACAGGCCGGTGAGCCCGTTTGGCCTAGCGGTAAAGCCACAGGCCGGTGAGCCCGTTTGGCCTAGCGGTAAGGCGCTAGGCTGGTAACAGTTTGATTCTCCTCTTCAAAATTTGTAGATTGTGGATACTGTCCTGTTCGCCTCTCACAATTAATGAAACATTAAAAGCGCTCTGATCGCTGCCCACCTTATACATGAGGTATCAGCCAGTTCAGTTCAAGACGGTATCTATGCCCATGTGCGCTTCACGCCGTCACTCATTAGTTTCCCAACGTTGTCTTGCAAACAGTTCCAGTGTTCTGACTGACGATGACCCTCTCTTGTCCTTTAAAAGGGTCGTTTAGCGCTTCCTCTTTCCACGCCTCTCCTCCAGGCGACCGATGGTGTAACGTCCTTGGCTTTGCGCCCGCAGGTAGTGTCTCAAGCTCCTCAACACTCCAGGTCTTCCGAAAAGCAAGCCACTTGTGAGGGTTGTATGAAAGGAGTAGCAACGTGATTCATGCGCAGTCAGGATTTGCACGCGTGACTTGATACGTCTGCGTGCTGAGTGGGAATGTTGAATGGCTGGAGCACGTCAGAGTTTTAAAGGAACTGTAATTGAGTTCTGGTGAAGCTGGCTTCGCTAGGACGTCAGTGACGTCATATTCTTCTTGCTTCATTTGTTTTAAATTTCCGTCCCCCGCCCCCTCGCAGTTTTTTTTTTTTTTTTTTTTTTTGTATTTGGGGGGGGGGGGGGGGGGTCAATCGATTTAGCTCCCAAAAGTTGCTGTTTTCTTCCAAGCTGTGGAGTGCCGCGACTGCAGTAACCAAATTTTCCACCGCTGAGAGATGCCAGACCCCCCTGTTAAGTCTGAAGTAGCCGGTCCAGAATAAAGCCACGCATGCTCCATCTGCTGTCAGCAAATGGACGTTTCTCGTGTCTGCCTGCCTGCTGACGTGCATTAAGTCACTTCTTGTCCTTTTTTCCTCCTCAGTCTTCTTAGACTTTTAGCCACGATAGTTGTGATTAAAGTGCCAGGTAGCCTAAATCCTGTTTCTACTTAATAATAATAATGTACATTAATCATGCGCTCATCAACGCCCTGAGCGCTCACATGATACATATTAACCTAAATATGATATTCTGTACACTTGGGATTCTGTAGTACTGTCTTTGGCACCCGTTTGCGTGGATAATCGGCTGGTGATGGCGGCTTTATACTATTTATTTGTATGAACACTTGTCTTACTTCGAAATGAGCCCTAAGCGCTTCACAGTGCCAACTACAGCGCTGTTCTCTGCTTCCGAGCACACCCACTGCGCTCTAGTCGTATGCGGCTCTGAATGAGTGTCTGTAGCTTTACACAGCGCGTTTTGCATATCCACCAAAGTGGTTACAGCGCTGTGTAGCTGTTACATGGCTGGTGCCAAGTGAAACTGCTGCCGTCTCGGCGCAAGTTCTGTGTACACCACTATACAACCACGCACCAGTCCACAGTGACACTTCTTTTGAAACCACATACGTAGGGTGCATGTGTGTTTAGCTGTAACCTGCCACTTGCATTTGTAGCAGAATGACCGGGATCTTTTACGTGCTACTGCGGTAACACGGGGGTGGAACGGATACCGAAATAAGAGTCAGCACAGAAAGTTGACCCTGGACAAGAAAATTTTCCTGCCGGGACTCGAACCCTAGGCCTTTCGATCATGAGTCCGTCGCTCTACCACTGAGCCATCGCCGCTTCCCAATTAAAGTACCTTTAAATATAAGTTTTTTTGACTGTTTCAACAAGAATCTGTCCCCCCCCCCCCCCCCCCCCCCCCACACACACACACCGTAGGCCTTTCTCCTGCACTTAATGGCATGTCCATCGGGGCGTGGTGTAGAATTACATTTGCCGGTTAGCACAAAGTCACAGCACTGCTCTATGCGCTGTAGCCTGGCGGGGGAGGAAACGAGTCCCATAATCCTAGTCTAGCAACAGAGGGAGAGAAAGAAAGATTCGTCCTGGAAAAGGGATTCCAACAGTGTAGAAGTATACACTACTCAGCACATTCAAGTAGTTGTTTTTTTCCAGTTAAAGGAAACGTGGGTGCCACACTGGAATAACAAACAACAATCAAATTGACATGCATAAGAGATTCACTGCAAGCATTACAAATTTCAACTATAGACAAACTTGCGAACACCGCAGATCTAATATTAACAATTTGTTGGGGTCGGAATAACGAGGGATTGGCGGGAATTGGGTTGGCGTCTGTGCCTCCTGTTGACCAGCAGTCCACGAGGGGAGATACGTGATAAGGGACCACCACCAGCACGTTTTCACCCACCCACCACTCGCGCATTTGTCCACGTCATCGATTGAACGTTAGGCGCCAGAGCTGAGCCACTTGCATGGGGGCTCTGGATTGGAAGCTTTGGCCGTCTTTCACTTCTTCTTTTTATTTTTTTACCCCACTCTCTCTTTCTTCTTCTTCCCCCCTTGTCCTGGGCAGCCTTTTTGTGTTGATGGGGCTTTCAGCAAACAGCGCGGTGTGACGTGAAACTGAACAGGGCTGCGTGCTGCAATGTACGGCAGGTTACCAGATAAAAAATCAAAAAGCTAACTAGTAAAAAGCGTGGTGTTTTCCCCTGGCGGTGTTCCTGTGCACTAACCGTGCGCCTTAATCCGCCCCACGTGTATTGATCGTGGAACGGCACTTCCTGTCAGCCCTCGTCCTGCTGCCTTCCCTTCTCTTCCTTCTGTCTCTTTTATACCTCCTTTGAGCGCTTCTTTCTTTCCTAATTCTACGCTGTTTTTGTGTGTGTGTTTTTGTTGTTGTTTGTTTCTGCGTCTGTCTCGTGTTTTTTGTATTCTTTTCCCCAGTGAACTATTTCGTCTTTGTGCTTTTCTTTCTCTTTGGTTCTTTCATTGTTTTTTTATAATTTGTTTGTGTGTGTGTGTGTTCCTTGCCTTTCTTTCGACTTTTTTTTATTTTTATGTTAGCTTTAGCTTTTTATCAGAGCTCTTCTTTTGGGCACAGCATCCGTAGAAAGGAAGATTTGTCTTTCATAGATCGACAAGAAAGGATGCACCAAAAGGCACAAAAATGACGCTATTTTAATCGGACAAAACTAAACCTGCACATTTTCAGTACAGTCAGCTTTTTCGAGTGTTGCCCGATTAAAATAGCGTTCTTTGAGGTTTAAACAATAATTTATTCCAGTGGCGAACGAAAGATAGCCTGAAAACGTCATGAGCCGGCTGACCAACAAGTTTTTGGCTTGTACGCGGTGCGCTCATGTAAGTTTACATGCATGCCGAAAAGGAAAGGGCACGTGAATGGCGAACGAACAGTTCGAAATAAATTCTAGTTTAAAAAAACAAAAAACAAAAAAAGCAATAAAGGAAACAACAAAAGACCAAGAAGAAACAATGAGACACGGTCCAAACCAACTAGCCAAACCAGCGTCAGGCAGCGTGGCTGGTGGCCTAAGTGAACAGATGCGACAGAGAAGGGGAGGGGGGGGGGGGCAGAGGGACCAATGGTTTGAGGTGATCTTCGCAACAGCATATTTTTGGCAAAGCAAAGTTCAGACGTATGAGTAGACAGTCCATCCAAAAGGTTCAAAAGAACGCTGATTTATTGTGATACAGACACACAATCTGCGAATTTTCGGGGTAATCCCCTTTGTCAAGCTACAAAACTACACTTAAACAACAGTTAAACGGTTAAAAAGAAAAACGAGATGAGAAGCGAAACATTTTTTTTCGGTTGAGCTGTTCTTGTCCAGTGCTTGAAAGAAAGACAGTCGATCGTTTGTAAAAGTGAAATATATAATCACATAAACAGAGGGAGTCAGTTCTTCGATTTTAACGTCCCTCTAACGGCACGAGTTTAACAGGATAAATCACACATGCACGAAGTCCGTCTCTACCGATCCCAAACACATGTCTCTACGTTACAGCTGAACTGCTAGCTTACAGTTTTGGACACAAGGCGACCAGTGAGAACATGCAGTGAGTGCACTGTAAGCACTGGCCTACTCAGTATTCCATTTCACTTGCTTGGTATATTTCCGGCAAGTTTTTACAATGCGTTAAATACAATATTTAAGCTGTAGTTAAATAGGATTATATTAAAGTGTGTGTGCAGTCGTTCGTGTGTATATCAGTATCAGTGTATATAACAGCGCACAAAGATTCTCTCTCTCTCTCTCTCTCTCTCTCTCTCTCTCTCTCTCTCTCTCTCTCTCTCTCTCTCTCCTCGGAAGGGGAAGAGGGTGGAGGAAGATGTTGCATTGTGTGGGAGGGCAGGAAGAGAAGATGTATTTCAAATGTGAAAACGAGAAGAAGAGAAAAAATGCGGCCTTGTCATACAGAGAATGCATCACCCTTCTCTTCCGTTGGTAATTTGATCCAGAGCCCAGAACCTGCGCACGATCAGATACCCTGATCTGCAGTCTCTGGTGCAAGTGATGGATATCCTGAGCTTGTATCGTTCTCTTCCATCCCCAAGACAAATATTGGCTCTGCGGATTGGCGACGACTGCCTTGCGCCTCAGAGAATGCATAAAGTGTACTTCTCCGCAAAGGTCCTTTGCCATCTATAGATAATGCATAACATGTACTGTTCAGCAAATGTTCGGGACCACAGATAATGCATAATTATCTTATACTGCTCAGCGTGTGTTGAACCACAAATAATACATAACTTGTATTGCTTACGAAGTGTTCTGCACCACACAAATTGCATAATTTGCATTGACCAGCTACTGTTCTGCGCCACACACACACACAATATACATAACTTGTATTGCTCAGCAAGTGATCTGCACCACACTGACACAAAGTGCATAACTTGTATTGCTCAGCAAGTGATCTTCACCACGCTAAGTGCATAACTTGTATTGCTCAGCTAGTGATCTGCACCACGCTAAGTGCATAACTTGTATTGCTCAGCTAGTGATCTGCACCACGCTAAGCGCATAAATTGTATTGCTCAGCTAGTGTTCTGCGCCTCATGGATTCTGCTTTGACTGTTCATCAGTCATCCATGTCGTGCTTTCCACACAGTTGACGGTTAATGCGTCAACCACACGTTACTTGCTCTGTATGTTAAACACTGAAATGAGCTCAAAATATTACACACACACACACGCACGCACGCACGCACGCACGCACGCACACACACACACACACACACACACGCACACACACACACACGCGAACTTTCAATACGCCATGTACACTGACTTCAAGACGTTAAGGCCTCGTACAGACTGACATTTCTGTAGCAATGAAGGCCCACAGTCCTGTCACGATCGCGTTGGTCTGTGGCAGAGTAACCTGGCTTGTTGCCATAACAGCGAAGACCCACAATCATTATCATGTGACGATCCCGTCGGTCTATGGCACAATAGCCTGGCTTGTTGTCATAACACTGAAGACCCACAATCATGACGATAGCGTCGGTCTATGGCACAATAGCCTGGCTTGTCATAACACTGAAGACCCACTATCATGACGATAGCGTCGGTCTATGGCACAATAGCCTGACATTTCTGTGAAGCCCCGCAATCCTGTAACGACCACGTCGGTGTGTGCTGCTGACGAGGTAACCTGTCATTTCTATAACAAAGAAGACCCATAATTATGTGACGATCGCGTAGTTCTGTGTTATGATGTAAGGCGTGAATGTCTGTAACAGTGATGTTCCACACTTCCGTAACGATGACGTCGGTCCCCGCACATGACGTACAGAGTTGTTTCTATAACAACGACGCTCACCATCATCGTCGACCGCGTCGCTCAGTGTGCCCAAGACCTACAGCGTGATGTTTCTACAACAGTTAAACCCCGCAGTCGTCTGACGATCGTGTCGCTCTATGCCCATGACGTCATTCCTCAGTCGACGGCGGCACGCCCTCGGATGGAATTCTAGGACTGCTTACCATGTTGGCCCTGTAGCTTTCAAGGGTTTCAAGGCTAAAGGCTCAAGGGTTTCACGGTTAAAGGCTCAAGGGTTTCAAGGCTCAGCTTTACTCACCCTGTGATAGTGTTGATGTGATGGGATCTTTAAGTTACTCTTTTAATTCACTGGCAAAATAACTCAGTATGCTTAAGGTTCATGATATAGATACTAGCATAACCGTCTTAATTCTGAGTGAACTGATAATAATTGTGTGCAGTATTTGCCCATGACAGTTTACTCAGTGTGAGAGCGTGCGAGCGTGTATGTGTGTGTGTGTATGTGTGTGAAATTTATATACTGCCCGGATTTAATATGTTGCTCCATAAATGCTGCCTATATATGTTGCGGTTGATTTTAGTGTTTTGATGTTTAAGGAATGTTTGTTTTATTGTAATATTTATTGAATATTTTAAGTGATAGGTGAGCCAGAAGAAGTGTGTGTGTGTGTGTGTGTGTGTGTATGCGCGCGCGCGCGCACACTGCTATTATTAAGTATTGTGCTTTTGTATTTGAGCGGTTTTTAGCTCCGTGTTTTATTGAATTGTTGATGTTTTATTGTAAAATGTATTGCATGTTTTATGTAAATAACGAGCCAGAAGGCCAATTTCGCCACACAGAGACAATAAAGTTGTATTGTATGGTGACTGGTTACCACGACGACACGGTTACCATGACGACATGGTCCCCATGATGACGCTCCACTTGCCCTCAACGCTGAGAAGCGGACTGTTTGCCCACACCCCACAAGACAGGCAGTCCAGCACGCAGGCTACGTCGCCGAGACGGCTGTAGACGGCAGGCAGAGCGTCCCGACAGCAGTGATGTACTGCCGGACAGCTTGTCTCGTCCGTCCTCAGATCCCCATCCGCAACGGATGGACATGATCGGAGCTCGTTGGCTATGGCTGGTTCGGTGTAAACTGCGTTGAATTATCGGTAAAGTGAACGGGATTATAGACTTCTTAAAGGCCGTTTGCAGCAGCAACAACAACAGCAAAGCAAAAGTTGGCTACACATAACGGACATAGTCATGGACATCACACGTAGCACGACACAACTTCAACACAGTATTATTTAAAGGGATCGACTGACTCTCAAAATCAGCATACGCTTTAATGCTGGCGGATGTCGATTCAGTGAGCGAGATTTCGAGAGTCCGTATGAATTTCTATCGGGCTTTACACGTTAATACCGCTTTACACGTTAATACCGCGACAAAACACGTCTTTTGTCTCGACAAAAGTATGCTTGTCGCGACAAAACTTTTGTCACGACGAACACGTAAACATAATTTTGTCGCGACAAAAGTTTTGTCGTGGTAAGCATACTTTTGTCGCGACGAAAGACGTGTTTTGTCGCGACAAAAATGTTACTTGTGGCAGCTCCGGCCAATGATGGTTAGCTAGTAACTGGGTTTCGAATGCCAATCCGCTAAGCGTTGTTAGTAACTGGGTTTCGAATGCCAATCGGCTAAGCGTTGTTAGATAGTAACTGGGTTTTGACGTCCTGTCAACCTCCAGGGGTCATCTCAGGCCGAACGAAGCGTTGCGCTCCTTGTCTCTTTACGGAATAAAAACAGAGCTGAGTTCATAGTGAATCAGGGCGAGCTATTTGCTGGAGAAAACGTCCGTCTGAAAACGCTGTGGACTTTGGGGCTGACACTGACGACAGCAGACAGCTCGCCGCCTGGTCCTACGGCTAGTAGTCGCACGGGGTTTAGCACCAGCGAAACACACGACTGTACAGGGGAGGTATCGCTTTCAGAGGAAATTCTCTTTCTGTCAGCGTTTGCTGCCGATCAATAGCGGATCGATCAACTTTCTCGTCATCTTCTTTTCTCCATTGACTGTCTGCCCATTGATTCGCGGATACCTTCAAACTCTCTTCTCTCTGCTATGACCGCCTCAACTCGCCCGCCCCTGGCTCACTGATAACTGATTTACACACCAACCCGCAAGCTGCGCTCTTCTTCTGATACTTCCATTCACTGTATTCCCTCTGTGGCACTCATTTGGTCGGGTCTTTTTTTGTGTGTATGTTGCAGCGTCTGTCTACAACACTCCCTTGCGAAACCAGGTCATAAAACACTCTCATCCTTCAAATCATATTCAAACTCATCACTTCACTTCAGGCTGTCTTACTGGCGTGTGTGTGTGTGTGTGTGTGCGCGCGCGTGCGTGCGTGCGTGCGCTCGCGCTCGCGCGCGTGTGTGTGTGTGTGTACTTTTTATGTGTGTTAGCTTTAGCGTTGGCCCGTTTCTCGGTGCACGATTTGTTTTATGACTGATTCCTCGTTGTTATCTCATGTAATGGGCAATGTGCTACAATGAAAAAAAACACGGTATGTACAGACAGTATTTACTTGAAGACCACCAACACACACACACACACACACACACACCACCCCTGAAATACGACCACCTAAAGACCGCAGCTTTAGGTCAGCGGTGTGAGGCCTGGCCGCTGTGACCACGCCATTCCCCTGACCAACCTCAGAGACCGGCGCCGCGCGGACCACCACTTCGTCTTGGCCTGACCCCAATCTCCAGCAAGTGCCAGAGAGTCGTAGAGTTGATCAGAAACAATTAGCGAAGCGCAGATCTGATTTAGAGCGTGTCTGTAAAAAACGACCCCTGCTCTCTGACCTCCACTGTATGATGGACATTTGCTGTGACCCCAGCTATTTAAGGACTCTGTGACGCCCGAAATATCTCGTCCGAACTGCTGATCAATTCGTGTTCAACCCTGGCTGCCAACCCACACACACATCCTTCCGCCCCGTTCCGGAGGGCTAAGATGCAAAATGGCGTATCACCCCGCCTGGCAAAAAGTTTCCGCCACGGTGAGAGCGGCGCGGGACGGCGCAGAGCCCCGAGAGGTTGGCCCCAAGTTTTAACTCCTGTTGCCCCCCTGCCTATTGATCGCCGGAGTCGGCACTCTCTTAGCGGCCAAACCACTCGGGCCAGTCCTCACCCCAGGGGCAGGGACAGGGGGCGGTGGGGTGGTGCAGTTGCTGGGGCTTTCAGCCGGACTCCTAGCCAGTGCCGCTGCATAACGGCCTCGTGGTGGTGACGTCGTTGGGGCCAGCCTCGCCCTACAACCGGCCGCTGCTTGAGGGAGCCCTTTGAGATTTGAAACTGGGCTTGTAGCAAACTGCGGGACGTGGCCCCTTCCACTTGCCGGTCACGTCACGTGGCCAGACCTCTATTGTTGCCGGTCACGTCACCTGATCAGACCTCCCTTGTTGCCAGACCTCTCTCTCTTGTTGCCGGTCTCATCACCTGGCCAGACCTCCCTTGTTGCCGGTCACATCACCTGGCAAGACCTCCCTTGTTGCCGGTCACATCACCTGGCCAGACTTCTCTGTCTTGTTGCCGGTCTCATCACCTGGCCAGACCTCCCTTGTTGCCGGTCACATCACCTGGTCAGACCTCTCTGTCTTGTTGCCGGTCACATCACCTGGCCAGACCTCTCTTGTTGCCGGTCACATCACCTGGCCAGACCTCTCTTGTTGCCGTTCACATCACCTGGCCATACCTCTCTTGTTGCCGGTCACATCACCTGGCCAGACCTCTCTTGTTGCCGGTCACATCACCTGGCCAGACCTCTCTTGTTGCCGGTCACATCACCTGGCCAGACCTCTCTCTCTTGTTGCCGGTCACATCACCTGGCCAGACCTCTCTGTCCTGTTGCCGGTGAGATCACCTGGTCAGACCTCTCTCTCTTATTGCCATTCACATCACCTGGCCGGACCTTCCTTGTTGCCGGTCACATCACCTGGCCAGACGTCTCTGTCTTGTTGCCGGACACAACACCTGGCCAGACCTCTCTGCCTTGTTGCCGGTCACACCACCTGGCCAGACCTCTCTGTCTTGTTGCCGGTCACACCACCTGGCCAGACCTCTGTCTTGTTGCCGGTCACATCACCTGGCAAGACCTTCTTTGTTGCCTGTCACACCACCTGGCAAGACCTCCCGTGTTGCCGGTCACATCACCTGGCCACACGTCTCTTGTTGCCAGTGGCTGTGGAGGGAGGTGCGCAGCTGCTTGGCACCTGGGACTGTGTTCGCAGTCGGTCGTGTCCTACAGCTGCTTGTCGTCTGGTGACTTCCTCTTAGCGGTCCACTCTGCTGGGCGGCCCTCTCCCTTGGGGCTGGGCGGGGACGGAAGACGTGCTGCAGCTGATTCAGCACAAGGATTTGGGGATGTCCCTGTGGCAAGTTCTGGTGCTTGGCCTCTTTCAGTGAGCTGTAAAATGACCGACCTGCCGCCTTGCCCCGCGGGGTCCGGGCGAGGAACAGGAATCGGCTGTCTTGGACTGGGACTGTGTCCGGCTTGCAACCGGTTCTGATACTCGGCGTCATGCACCTATCGGTCACATCCCCGTGATGGAGGCAGTAGCGGGGGGAGAGGGGGGGGGGGGGGGGGGGCGTGCGGAGCTGTGTTGCCGCCGCATTGAACTAAAACTGTCCAGGCCTGAAAAAGGTTGTGGTACATGGCTTTTTTCGCTCAGTGGTTAAAGCGATCAGAGTTGGGCCATGCAGCCCTTTCACGGCTGGGATTCCTTGAGGGAAGGGAGTTGTCATTCAGCTCCTCTTCACTTCAAGATGGTATCTTCGCACTCGGAAAAGCCCATATGTGCGCTTCATTCCTCCCACAGAAATCTCCTCGATCTCCATCGTTGCCTGGGGAAAAAGTTCTAACGTCGTTCTGATTGACGATGGCATTTCCAACGAAGCTGGTCGAGCACTAAGTCTTCCTCTTTGTGCGCTTCTCTGCCACAGGCGGTGGATGCGGTGACGTCCCCGGCTTTGTGCCCGCAGGCACTGTCTCACAAAGGGACGTGTGGTTTCGCTCAGCCCTAGAAAGGATTGATAGCGACCCTTGCATGCCTCCGCTTACAACGTGAAATGACAACTTCACCATTCAAGCCATACAAGATCTGAAAAATGAGAGCATACTTCCTCATCAGAGGTCCACACACACACACACAGACACACACACACACACACACACACACACAACACACACACAACACACACACAAACACACAAACACGTACGCACGCACGCACGCAAACACACATGCATGCACGCACACAAGCCGGCAATGAGCAACAACGGCGATGACGCATGCGTACTTGAGAGCCAAATGGGAAGTGTGTTACAACTGTAACTGAAAGGGTGACTCCAAGGAAAACATGTCATTGTATGTCTATAGCCAAGTAGCATTACTGTCCAACACGACCGGCTTGTGCCCAAGTATAGAAACAGGGACCGAGAGAAAATAGGATTACGTGATATCAATGTACTTTATGTGTGGGTGAACGCACACGGCAACCGACACCAAATTATAACAGCTCCCGACAGTTGGTCCACTGCCACCAGTCTCTGTGGAGAAAACCCGTTCCCTCTGCTGCTTCGTTGCAGACAGAAAACCCGTTCCCTCTGCTGCTTCGTTGCAGACAGCAAGTGTGGCCTTTCCTCCAGATAATACATCTGGAGGAAAGGCCACACTTGATATCAGAGAAAAAGCGGCTGCAGTAATATTCCAAGACTCATGTTTGGTAGTAATGTATCGTAAACATGGTCTTTTTTTTTGTATTTATGCCTAGGCCCAGTAATAATAATTGTTAATTAAAACGCCTAACCCGCACAGTCGCTAAGCACACTAATTCTTTACAAGTACACATTTTGATCACAAAGATTGAATACACACACACATACATACACACACACACACACACACTCTCTCTCTCTCTCTCTCTCTCTCTCTCTCTCTCTCTCTCTCTCTCTTCTCTCTCTCTCTCTCTCTCTCTCTCTCTCTCTCTTCTGTCTCTCTCTCTCTCTCTCTCTTCTCTCTCTCTCTCTCTCTCTCTCTCTCTCTCTCTCTCTCTCTCTCTCTCTCTCTCTCTCTCTCTCTCTCTCTCTCTTTTAATTCAAATTTAATGTTTGCATATATATGATTGTTGGTATGTGTGATGTGCTTTGATTTTGGTTAGGTGTGTATAATGCGCCATTGCTTAGCTTCCAATCCTGTTAGATGTGATCTTGTTTTATACGTAGATAGTGAGATAGCCACTATTCTGTCGCTTTCCATTATTCGTTAATATGTTTTTTGTAACTCTCTCTCTCTCTCTCTCTCTCTCTCTCTCTCTCTCTCTCTCTCTCTCTCTCTCTCTCTCTCTCCTAAAAAATTGTTTTGAATTGGTCTTACTTTGCCTTATTATTGCTCTGTTCGTATGATGTGATGTTTTAGACAGAAATTAGTTTTGTTTTGTTTTTAAGTCGTTTTTTCTCTAGCGTATTTAATGGAATTCTTGTTTGATGTATTGAGTGTTGCTGTGTTTGTCATCAGGGACAGATTTGTAAAAAAGCCGACACGTGCTTAAATCTTTATCCCTGTGTAATAAAGTATTATCTTATCTTATCTTATCTTATCTTATCTCTCTCTCTCACACACACACACACACACATACACACTCACTCACTCACATACACACGCGCGCGCGCACACGCTAAAAGCATATACGGACCTTGTCATTGCAAATGTCCAGATATAATACAGCACTAGACAACAGTTTGACGATGGCGGTCAAGTTGTCGTTCATTTGTCGTCAGCATTCCCCGCATGATCCGTTTTACTGCTGCGTTCCGCGCCACCCTCACTCCGACGTGACAGACACTCCACTGCTGTCTGCATCCAAACACCACCTCCTGGCTCCTATGTCGAAGACACTCCACTGCTCTCTGCATCCAAACACCACCTCCTGGCTCCTCTGTCGAAGACACTCCACTGCTCTCTGCATCCAAACACCATCTCCTGGCTTCTATGTCGAAGACACTCCACGATGCTGTCTGCATCCAAACACCATCTCCTGGCTCCTATGTCGAAGACACCACTGCTCTCTGCATCCAAACACCACCTCCTGGCTCCTCTGTCGAAGACACTCCACTGCTGTCTACATCCAAACACCACCTCCTGGCTCCTGTGTCGAAGACACTCCACTGCTGTCTGCATCCAAACACCACCTCCTGGCTCCTATGTCGAAGACACTCCACTGCTCTCTGCATCCAAACACCACCTCCTGGCTCCTCTGTCGAAGACACTCCACTGCTCTCTGCATCCAAACACCATCTCCTGGCTTCTATGTCGAAGACACTCCACGATGCTGTCTGCATCCAAACACCATCTCCTGGCTCCTATGTCGAAGACACCACTGCTCTCTGCATCCAAACACCACCTCCTGGCTCCTCTGTCGAAGACACTCCACTGCTGTCTACATCCAAACACCACCTCCTGGCTCCTGTGTCGAAGACACTCCACTGCTGTCTGCATCCAAACACCACCTCCTGGCTCCTATGTCGAAGACACTCCACTGCTCTCTGCATCCAAACACCACCTCCTGGCTCCTATGTCGAAGACACTCCACTGCTCTCTGCATCCAAACACCATCTCCTGGCTTCTATGTCGAAGACACTCCACGATGCTGTCTGCATCCAAACACCATCTCCTGGCTCCTATGTCGAAGACACCACTGCTCTCTGCATCCAAACACCACCTCCTGGCTTCTATGTCGAAGACACCACTGCTCTCTGCATCCAAACACCACCTCCTGGCTCCTATGTCGAAGACACTCCACGATGCTGTCTGCATTTAAACACCACCTCCTGGCTCCTATGTCGAAGACACTCCACGATGCTGTCTGCATCCAAACACCACCTCCTGGCTCCTATGTCGAAGACACTCCACTGCTCTCTGCATCCAAACACCAGTTCCCATCTGAAAGACAGTCCACACTTCTTTCTGTATCACGCGAAAAAAGGCCTGAATGTCTTTTGTGTGGACTCCACACTGGTTTCCATAGTACGCGAAAAACGACCAGAGTGTCTTCTGTAGGCTCAACAAAACAAACAAAAGCCTGTCTTCTGTAGGCACAACAAAACAAACAAAGCCTGTCTTCTGTAGGCACAACAAAACAAACAAAGCCTGTCTTCTGTAGGCACAACAAAACAAACAAAGCCTGTCTTCTGTAGGCAAAACAAAACAAAGCCTGTCTTCTGTAGGCACAACAAAACAAAGCCTGTCTTCTGTAGGCACAACAAAACAAAGCCTGTCTTCTGTAGGCACAACAAAACAAACAAAGCCTGTCTTCTGTAGGCACAACAAAACAAACAAAGCCTGTTTTCTGTAGGCACAACAAAACAAAGCCTGTCTTCTGTAGGCACAACAAAACAAACAAAGCCTGTCTTCTGTAGGCACAACAAAACAAACAAAGCCTGTCTTCTGTAGGCACAACAAAACAAACGAAAGCAAAACCCTCACGAACACCACTTTCATCTCACACTTTCATCTCACACTCCCACCTCACACTTTCATCTCATACTCCCGCCTTACACTTTCACTCCCACTCCCACCTCACACTTTCATCTCACACTCTCACCTTACACTCCGGGAGGAAGGCTGACGTAGACCGATGCTTGGAGTGTGATTTCATCTCTACTATCACAGACCTGATAATCAGGGTATGTGGGAGGGGGTTCTGCATGATTGTATGGAGGTATTTTCTGCATAATTATATCGGGTTGTTTTCTGCAATACGCAACTTTTGAATAATACGGGTATTAATTTTCGCAATGTGTTTAAAGCACTCGTAGCAGTTTTTGCATGCAGTGCTTTTTGCCACCTCGGCAGAAAACACCACGGAATGGTTTTGTTAGGAACACTTTGGGCGTCAGTTTTTGTTTCCTTTTTTACGCGATGGAAGCTGGGTTGTTGTTGTTTTCGGGGAGGGGGGGATTCGCATCCCAAAATACTCGTACTTTCTTCTTCATCTTTTTTTTTTTTTTTTTTTTTTTTTAAAGAAATCGAACATTCTGAAAAATGAATGAGTGTTTCTGTTATTTATATGCAGCATACTACGGTTGTTGTGAACAATGCGAAAGCCATTTCTGGCTGGTTTTGGCAGTGGGAGGGGGTCGTTGTTTATGAAAATCAATAATCGATTAGCCAGCCTAGTGGTAAGGAGATGATGCATCTTGTTCTTGAAACCAGAAACGCCGAAGGGCTTACTGGTGAATCGCTATTATTTAGATGACTGCTGTGGATGCGCCAAAGTATTGACCAGTTCCTTTGAATAGACCGTATCACTAGCCGAAAGCAAACAGGGTCGGTGTACATGTCTCACTAATTAATTACAGAAAGACGGCCTGTTATGTACAACATCGACGAAAACTGAGCAACGCAGTCTCTGAAACGTCGTTATTCTTATTCATTTTCTCAAGTCAGTAACATTCTTACACGTCAGTAACACGCTTACATTCCACATCAGTCACACTTTTAAACGTCAGAAACGCTCACGTTAGTAACGCCCTTACATTCCACATCAGTCACACTTTTAAACGTCAGAAACGCTCACGTCAGTAACGCCCTTACATTCCACATCAGTCACACTTTTAAACGTCAGAAACGCTCACGTCAGTAACGCCCTTACATTCCACATCAGTCACACTTTTAAACGTCAGAAACGCTCACGTTAGTAACGCCCTTACATTCCACATCAGTCACACTTTTAAACGTCAGAAACGCTCACGTCAGTAACATCCTTACATGCCAGTATCATCATTCCACATCAGAAACACGTTTACGTGTCAGTAACACTCTATCCCTTCAGTAACATTCTTAACGTCAGAAACACACTTATACGTCAGATACGCGCTTACACGTCAGTAACACCCTCACGCGTCAGAAACGTCCTCACGCGTCAGAAACACGCTTATACGTCAGATACGCGCTTACACGTCAGTAACACCCTTACACGTCAGAAACGTCCTCACACGTCAGAAACACGCTTACACGAAAGAAACACCCTTACACGTCAGAAACACGATTACATGTCAGTAACCCTCTTACCCGTTAGTAACACTTAACATCGGAAACACGCTTACATGTCAGATACGCGCTTACACGTCAGAAACACCCTTACGTGTCAGAAACGCCCTCACACGTCAGAAAGACGCTTACACGTCAGAAACGAGGAAACTGATGATCCAGCCCGCTCAGCACGTGACAGTAACGCCGTCCCGAACGAAAGAGGGGCAGAGCCGACGGAAGAGAGGGATGGGGGGTAAGGAGTGTCTATGTTGACCGCTTGTTGTGTTGCCTGTGATGGAGATGATGTGGTCGTAGCACGAGTGGAGGCTGAGGGTAAAGTGAAAAGCAGGCAGCGACGGACGGCTTCATGGAAAGGATTAGACTGGGACCGCTGTCATGTAGTCTTGCTTTCATAAACCGTGCCTCGCTGACCCCTCGCCATACTTTGGGCCAGGAGCTGGCGTTTTATTGTTATTAATTATTTCCTTCTCTCCACTCTCCACCGGCTCTGTTTTCCTAATGCCAGACATTTTGCAGACAGCCCATCTCTACGGAAAAGCAACAACGTTTCCCTGACAATTTGTGGCTGTCTCTGTTCGATGCTGTTACTGCTGGAATGGCGCCTGCTGCCGAGCAGACGACTATCTTACACAAATATTTTATTTCCCGCACGATGTTTGAGGATCATGCGAAACAGGTATGCCGGGGATTTGTGTAGTGTATCGTTCATCTCAGTTTTAGAATAGTTCGTATTTAGAAGATCCTTGCGATCGAATCGGCTAGTGTTGAGATGAGTGAAACGAAACAAAAGTCAGTGAATGCATTCAGGAACTTGGCAGATACGGTAACAGTCCAGTGAGATTAACAGTCAACAGTTCTAACCTCCAGACCGGGACCGACTGGCGACTGTGTGCCAGAGACACGTGCAGCTATGCCAGACCAGTCGCGTTGTTCCGTGATTGAGTTTGTTCCTCGTCCGGTTCAACTCCGCACAGAGTAAACCGCCTGCCACCATTTCCTTTCAAAATAAATTGCAGCCACCAGAGCAGTGAATTTCCTCCGCAGAGGAGGTCAAAGGTTGGATGCAGACGCAGGACGGGTTTTTTGCGCAGCAGATCTTTGTCACATCAGACGTTCCTTGCAGTTTTCTAGTCTCAGTCTAGACGCAGCTGCTCTGGAGGGAAGGTGCTTTAACTCAGTCGCTTTTAGGAACGACTCCAGTGAAGCGCCCGAGACGGACGGAGTTTAAAACAATGAGAAGGGGTTTAGGTGCGACTGGCTAAGCAAATGTATTACCGTGTAAACGTTTAACTCCTGCCTGCACGGACCGATTCTCAAGCCGCAGGCCGTTAGAAACCGTCCCCTCCCGCAAGAGACGTCCCGCGGGACGGATGTGACTTGTCTGGAAAAATATCGTCTGGACAGCGCCTAGGTCATAAACTGACTCCCTGCGCACTTTGCTTCTCAGTGCCGGCATCGTGGGAACTAAAGAGTCGGCACTGTCGTTGTGCAGTTGTTTGTGCGTGGCTGACTGTGCATCCACAGTTCTGCAGAGTATACTATTTTGTTCCATTTTGCCAAAATGCTCAAAAGAGTTCCAGAGTCTCAACTGTTCCACAGACTGCTGTGGATCACTGGAGGAGTAAACGTACGAAGGGAAAACAAAGCGCGTCTACTGATGTTGTGTTTCTGGGATCGGGTATTTCAACTCTTCTAAAAGGGATAGAATCCGGGAGTGAGTGCAGTGTGATCATTCTTTGGAATGCTGTCAGCGAATCACAGGCAAATTGATCCTCTCTCCGGCTTCAGTGACGCCTTTTGGCTATTTCTTCTGAACACGTGATCATTCTTTGATGGGAAAGTGAGGAGGACACCAGCTGCACCCGAATGTCCCAAGAGAGCCTGGTTGTGCGTCACCCACACCGACGTCATCACCTGAACGAACTAATCAGCATGAAGCAGCCACCTGCATCGGCTCTTCTCAGGCTGCTCTTCTGCTGCTGTCTCTTGACCTTCGTGACAGCCCAGGGAAACCTCAAGACAAACAAAAGGTACTGCGCACGCTCATCTGTGCGCGCGTGTGTGTGTGTGTGTGTGTGTGTGTGTGTGTGTGTGTGCGTGTGTGTGCGTGCGTGCGTGATGTATGTGTGTGCGTGCGTGATGTATGTGTGTGTGTGCGTGCGTGATGTATGTGTGTGTGTGTGTGTGTGTGTGTATGCGTGTGTGTGTGTGTGTGTGTCTCTCTCTCTGCTTACGTGCGCGCGCGCGTGTGTGTATGTTTGTGCGCGTGTGTGCCTGTGTGTGCGCGCGCGTTGTAGAGTTGCCCTTACTAAAATAATTAGAGATGTCTTGATCTGCTTTGTCTTCCGGTTTTTTGGGGGGAGGGGGGGACATATTTCTGCGAGGTGCATTGGCCATAGTTGTGTGTGTGTGTGTTTGTTTGTGTGCGTGTGTGCGTTCGTGGAGGTGTGCGTTTGTGTGTGTGTATGAGAGAGAGAGAAAGTATGTCTGTATGTGAGTTGGTGGGTGGAGGGGGGGGGGGGGGGAGGGAACTAATTGGTGATTTCCGGTATTTTACTGGTTAAGATCACTGGCTTTACTATCAACCACATTATACCCACCTGACGGTGTACGAGTATTGCTCAAATATAATTATAATAATAAAATAATTCTTGTAAAGTTTTATTTTCTAACCCAAGTAAAACTCCCTGCTGCCGCGCTGTACAAACAACTTATGACAAAAACCACATTAGCATACATTTTAACAAACAGAATCTTCAATATTGCAGTCTACTATTTTCACCTAGCAAACAATATATATATATATATATATATAGAAGAGAGAGAGAGAGAGAGAGAGAGAGAGAGAGAGAGAGAGAGAGAGAGAGAGAGAGAAATATATATATAAAATTATTGGTGAATTGTATTTAAGTTTTAGTTAGCTGCATAGGCCGTACCAGAGGGGGCTGGTCGCCAGATTTTCAGAGGAAAAAGTATCTTGACTGCTTGTGACAAGCATGCCTTCGTGTCGGAACAGAAGCTGGCACGGCAGTTGAAGACAGGTAAAAGCAATCCAAACAAAAACACAGGACAAAACATACACACGCACACACAAACCTCAAACACATTTTCGAAGAGTTAGTCCCTTCAATCTTGCCTTTGTTAACCCTTTCGTCGCTAAAGTAGTACATTTTGCTTTACGTCCATAGAAGCGAAATGGCTTATTAGGGACGGGCACAAGGGGGGGAAGGGGACGAAAGAGTGAAGGCTCGACCGCAGATACCGCCCGAAAAAGACCGGAGAGACCGTGGACCGCCGCCAAAACAATGGAAGTGTTAAGGCGGTGTCCCCTCGCCATTGCCCAGTGACTACTGCACTGCGCAATTGCTGTTTCAACTGCCGTGCTTGGGTAGTCACAAGGACAATGTCCGTTGCACTGCTGTTGAGGAACAACTCGAAGCGAAAGAAGTCCAACTTTCGCAGCCCAGCTCCACCTCCTTACTCATCTCTTCTGGGCTAACTTGAAGGTCCAGCTCCACCTCCCTCCTCTAGATCTCTTGATCTTTTGATCTCGCCTGGAACCTGTGAGTAGCGACTTGTAGCCAGAACGCCAAAGTCGCCGATGGGTAACTTGGGTCAGCGGAATTACGAAACCGCTTGAATCTTTTGTGAATGAAACCACAGGTGGTCCAAAAGTTAGTCACGTGACAAAAACAAGACCCTGTTTCGTTTGGCTCTGAAATCTCCTTGTGTTCGTTCGATGTTTACTGCGTTTTCAGTATTTTTCCGACTTGCGAAAATGGCTCGCACTTCGCCGTGAAGCTTTTCCTCCCGTGCAGCTGTTGGTTGTAGCGCGGAGCAGGCCATGAGCATGGTTATGGACGGTCGGTCACCGAATGTACTCGCTGCTGACAGTGACGGTGGTTCAGCTTGAGGTTTTCTTTCTTGACTTTATCGTGAGTGAATTGTAAACAAATTATGCAAAATCACTGCACATATGCATTCTATCAACTCCATGACGTCAAAATTAAACTCTAATCTGAAAATAATCCATTAATCCAATCATTGTGTGCTCCATTCCATTGTCTTTAAATTGATGTCGAAGATGAATAAGATCGGACGAGTGGCTGAGAAGATACAACTGTTTAAAGTAGGTAGGCAATGATCTGCAATGTAGCACTCCTGTTCAGCAGGTTCAGAGCTGCGGTGTGCTTCTGCACTGCTGGTTTTCGCGTGTATACTTGCATGCGCTGCTGGCAATGGAGAAGAAGAAGAAAAAAGGGAAAAAAGAAAAGAACATACGGCAAGGACATGCTGCTATCGCCCACCATTCCGTCTGATTTATCAATACCAGATTATAGAGGTTTTTAAACAAATCATGTGCATAATGGCAAATACCGGTGTCAAGCGAACAATATCCGAGAAAGGATGTCAGGAGACTAAATCACTAGCAGAAGGGGAAAAAGTGACAAGACAGAAAGATCAACGTACAGGACTAGGGAGGACAAAAGTGACAAGACAGAAAGAGCAACGTACAGGACTAGGGAGGACAAAAGTGACAAGACAGAAAGAGCCACGTACAGGACTAGGGAGGACAAAAGTGACAAGACAGAAAGAGCCACGTACAGGACTAGGGAGGACAAAAGTGACAAGACAGAAAGAGCCACATACAGGACTAGGGAGGACAAAAGTGACAAGACAGAAAGAGCAACGCACAGGACTAGGGAGGACAAAAGTGACAAGACAGAAAGAGCAACGCACAGGACTAGGGAGGACAAAAATGACAAGACAGAAAGATCCACGTACAGGACTAGGGAGAAGAACCAATCTGCAGATGGGCAAGGGGAATCAAATGACAGCCCTGAGATTGCAAGCTGGTGCAAAACATCAGACATCCCCGGCTTTCCTTCGGGGGCGTAGCATGCCAAGCTCAGTGCATGCCACTACTGACGTAAAGGACCGTTAGTACTGGGATCTCGGCAGAGCGGACTGTACGTCTGGCATCACAACGGGGCAGCTATCGTGTAATTAGTATAATATGAATATTTATGAGGAAAGGCGTCCTGATGATGAAGGCGATGATGATGATTCTGGTCATCAGCAGCAGTAGCAATAGCAACAACAGCATTATCATCCTCTCCATGTACACTTCTGATAAAAGCAAAAGCATGCAGAAGTCGGACCGTTTTTCAACACTGATAATCAATTCATTACATACGCATTAATCTGGGCAATAGCGGGGTTAGGGTCGTCTACGTCTCACGCATCTAAACCAGTGCAATCGTTTCATGGATCCAAGTCCCATCCTTGTTTCTGAGTCAAATATGCTGAACTGACAGCCAAGCCCAGTGAGGACGTGGAGCGTGGACACGAAGTGGAAGAAAAGCAGCCAGCAGGCACAGAACGAGGAGTGACAGCGCGGGGCGGGGTGAACGACGTGGACCGCGCCCAGCCAGCCGCTGGTACCGGGCCGTCACGGGTCTTTGTCAACACGCCAATCAGAGACAGGTCGTGAGTGATGAGGGGCGGCCTCTGGCCACGCGGGGACCAGCGCGAGGACTGCTTACTCGGAGAATCGATCATCTGACTCAAGGAGAGGGGTCTTCATGCGGACCGCCCCGACTAATGAGATAAGCGTGTTTGAACATCTCTCTAGATTGGCCAGCATTTGGAACCAGATGTATTAGTACACACGACGACCTAAAGCGATTCCTCGCTGCACCCATTTGTTTGACTAGGGGCACGTTCCATATCTGACAGGTTTCTTTTCTGTGTAGTTTGTTTGACTAGGGGCACGTTCCATATCTCACAGGTTTCTTTTCTGTGTACATGGCTTGTTTCACTAAGGACGCGTTCCATATCTGTGTGGCTAGGGTACGTTCCATATCTAACAGTGTGTGTGTGTGCGGGGGGGGGGGGCGGGGGGGCTTGTTTAACTTGGGGCACGTTTCAAACCTGACAATTTTCTTTTGTGCGTGGCTTTTTGAAAAGAAAAACTTGATGATTTTGCGAGTGTGCTGTAAGATGTCAGATGATGCTAAGCCACTAAGTGTGCTGTAAGGTCTTAGATATGCAAAGCCACAAAGTGTACTGTAAGGTCTTAGATATGCAAAGCCACAAAGTGTACTGTAAGGTCTTAGATATGCAAAGCCACAGAGTGTACTGTAAGGTCTTAGATATGCAAAGCCACAAAGTGTACTGTAAGGTCTTAGATATGCAAAGCCACAAAGTGTGCTGCATAGTGGTGTAAGATGATGCCAAACCACAAAGTGTGCTGTAAGATGTTAGATGACGCCCAGCCACAAAGTGTGCAGGCGGAAATAGTTTCTCTCATACGGTTCTTTTATCATAATATTTCAAATTCTTAAAATTTAATCCCCAACACGAACGAGCTTCATGTCGTGTGTACAGAAGACCACCGCAATCCCCAACCACCCAGGCAAGGACAGCTAACTAAATCCCCTCACTCAGCCATTGCTTCAACCTCTCGCTACGTGTAAAAACATTCTATGTATTTTTGAAACTTGTATTCCTTGTTGTAAGTAAGCGTAGATTGATGCATCGTTAAATGTGAAGTGAGAACACAGAGTCCGCCATGTGCGGGCGTGCCATCTGGTGCGGTGAGCTGCAGTCTGCCATGTGCGGGCGTGCCATCTGGTGCGGTGAGCTGCAGTCTGCCATGTGTGGGCGTGCCATCTGGTGCGGTGAGCTGCAGTCTGCCATGTGCGGGCGTGCCATCTGGTGCGGTGAGCTGCAGTCTGCCATGTGTGGGCGTGCCATCTGGTGCGGTGAGCTGCAGTCTGCCATGTGTGGGCGTGCCATCTGGCGCGGTGAGCTGCAGTCTGCCATTTGCGGGCGTGCCATCTGGCGCGGTGAGCTGCAGTCTGCCATGTGTGGGCGTGCCATCTGGTGCGGTGAGCTGCAGTCTGCCATGTGTGGGCGTGCAGCTGGTGCGGTGAGCTGCAGTCTGCCATGTGTGGGCGTGCCATCTGGTGCAGTGAGCTGCAGTCTGCCATGTGTGGGCGTGCAGCTGGTGCGGTGAGCTGCAGTCTGCCATGTGTGGGCGTGCAGCTGGTGCGGTGAGTTGCAGTCTGCCACATATGGGCGTGCCATCTGGTGCAGTGAGCTGCAGTCTGCCATGTGTGGGCGTGCAGCTGGTGCATTGGGCCGCTGAACGTTACGCCGGCGACAGGGTTCCCACCTGTAAAGAACAAATCAAAAAGCCATTTTTTATATATATTTTTTTTATACGAACACAGTCAACACACAACGGAGTTAATTAGTACTCAAAATACGTAACACAAGTACAACAAAGACCTGAGTCGCCTACGGTAACTCTCACCTGGCATGCGTGTAAATACAAGGTATATAAACTCCACCACAGGTACATCCTCAAGTATTTAATTTTATATACGAACTCTTCTCGAGTGCCTCAGGTCGAGATGAGCTCTAAGCCCTTCAGAATGGTAACTATATGCGCTATTCTCGGCTTCCAAGCACACCCACTCCGCTCTAGGCGTACACGACTGCGAACGACTGTGTAACTGTAGCTAATTTACACAGCGTTTTGGAATGTCCACCCAAGTGGTGTGCTAACAGATGCAGGCTAGGTTAATTGAAGTGCTTGCATGCAGGTCACTGTGATTCAGTGGGAAGCGTGGTGAAAGAGGACCCCAATGAGAGACTGCCCCCCCCCCCCACCCCCCCTTTGTGTACAGACTGTCCACCCCTCTTGTGTACAGACTGTGTACAGACTGTCCACCCCTCTTGTGTACAGACTGTCCACCCCTCTTGTGTACAGACTGGTCTGTCTGTCGCTCTCTTTCGTCCTGAGGTGGCCCTATGTGATTGACAGGACGTTAAGATCCATGAACTAGTTTAACTCTCTCTCTCTCTCTCTCTCTCTCTCTCTCTCTCTCTCTCTCTCTCTCTCTCTCTCTCTCTCTCTCTCTCTCTCCAGGTGAGGACTACTTCTAGAAACTCATTGAGCGAGATAACAAATATTTCGACTCTGTGGCGTGCTCTAAATACATTCACGAAAGGGTGCCAGTCTCATTCCGCCGATATCCCAACGAACCTAACGGCTGATAAATTCAATAATCACTTCCTTTCTGTGGCACAATCTTTGACAAAACCACGATCGGATGATGTATATGACTCTGAATACTCAAATATTCTACATGAATTTTGTGAGCGAAAAACACGAGGGCAGGAGCCATTTGTCATCCTATATATTACCATTCCAGAACTCGGCAAATATATATCCAAACTGGATAACAAAATGTCGTCTGGACCCGATGGCATTAGTAACCACTTACTTAAATTGTCATTGCCTTACATAATAAACTCACTTACATTTTTAATCTATGCATCGAGAAGAATCATTATCCATCTGAGTTTAAGAAGGCAAAAGTGATCCCATTGCCAAAATCTCGCGACAAGACAAATTTGACTGACTACAGACCAATATCACTTTTAACTGTCCTGTCCAAACTCCTCGAAAAGCATGTGCATGTGCAGTTAAATGATTATTTGGAAAAAACACCTACTCATTCACCCCTTCCAATCTGGTTTTCGATGTAAACACTCTTGCAATACCGCCTTAGTACGGCTTACACATTCTTGGCTGACAGCGATGAACAGATTTGAGGTGTCTGGCGTGATATTCCTAGACCTATAAAAGGCCTTTGACCTTGTGGATCACAATATCATGATGTACAAGTTTGGATGTTACCTTCAAAATTCAAGTTCTCTACCGTTTTTAAAAGTCGTATCTTGAAGGCAGAGCTCAACGTGTATTCCTCCATGGCTCATATTCTTCTGAAGGCTCTGTAAAGTTTGGGTTCCACAAGGATCTGTCCTAGGGCCTATTCTATTTAGTATTTTTATCAATGGCCTACCATTGCATGTAACGAATATTTCTGTTGCTTGCGACATGTTAGCAAATGACACAACAATCCACACATCCGGAAAAGATATTATGCAGGTAGAACACTCCTTACAGGAAACCTTAGACCAGGTCTCATGTTGGTGCGTCAATAATTCTATGGTAATCAGTCCAAAGAAAATCCACTCTATGCCAATCGCTACAAGGCAGAAGCATCAGCTGTTACCTTTATCGCTTGATCTGTTACTACATGGAGTGAAAGTTGAACAAGTGGCAGAACACCGACTTTCAGGAATAATTATAGGCAACAAACTTCGGTGGGATACTCATATTGACACACTGTGCAAAACACTCTCTAAGCGTGTCTTCCTTCTATCTAAACTAAAGTACATTGCTGACACTGATACTTTAAAGCTTTTCTTCAATGCCCACATTAAATCCCACATTGACTACGCATCCGTATTGAGAGGCCGCTGTAGTGATGCTCTCAAAAAACGATTAAATTGTTTACTAAGAACAGCCGGAAAGCTAATCCTTCCAGATAAAATCTAACCACTGACCAGAAACTGAATAAGATAGGAATATTGAGCCTTCACAAACAAATGGACTACAACAAGGGTGTGTTTTCTATGTATAGTGCACTTACCAACAGTGCGCCAGTGTACATATCTAGGTTGTACAAAGCTCCCCACTCTAGCTCCAGAAACAACTACCTTCAGTTACCAAAGCCAAGAATAGATTTATTCAAAACAAGCATGGCCTTTTCTGGTGCCCTGTTTTGGAATAGTCTTCCAGTGCACCTCAGATCATGTCACTCACTCAGCTCTTTCAAACGAAACCTCCGTGAGCAACTTAACATAACTGTATAAGACAGCTTATGACACCCCTCCACCCTCGCCCCCGAACTCCCTATCATTTTACTCTGTAGACCAGTGCTTGCTATACAGATGCCGGTATCATCGTTTATCACTGTTCACATAACTGAAAAGTGATTTACTGTTGCTACCACGCTCTGTGTGTGTGTGTGTGGTGTGTGTGTGTGTGTGTGTGTGTGTGTATGTGTGTGAGTGAGTGAATGCAGCAGTGCCTACTGTGATTTATGATCTGATCTACATGCTCTTTTTTTTTTGCTTTTTCTTTACCTCCCCCCCCCCCCCCCCCCGCCCACCCACCCCCACCCCCCGCCTACTCCAGTATCACTGAGCCATGTTAGGTTTTCGTGATTTACAAATAATTGCGAGATATGTCAACACCATTTTTGCTATGTATACATCTTATTTATTCATCGTCATTTCAAAGTATTTTCAATGATTTTGCTGTTTCTATATGTTTATTACTATTACTAGTGGTAGTATTATATTTCATTTGTTTGTATATTTTTTATCCTGTTTACATATTAATCGAGTTTGTAATTGAAAAATAAATCTCAATTTTTCACTTATTCAATTGTTTAGCAAGGACTAGTTGTTAGACAGGTCTAAATGAACCTAAACTACAATCCTTGTAAAATAAAGTTTTCGAGTTCGAGTTCTCTGTCTCTCTGTCTCTCTCTGTCTCCTCTCTGTCTCTCTCTGTCTCCTCTCTCTCTCTCTCTCTCTCTCTCTCTCTCTCTCTCTCTCTCTCTCTCTCTCTCTCTCTCTCTCTCTCTCTGTTGTCTGTCTGTTTGACTATGTCTCTGTCTGTCTATCTGTCTGTCTGTCTGTCTGTCTGTCTGACTCTCTCTCTCTCTCTCTCTCTCTCTCTCTCTCTCTCTCTCTCTCTCTCTCTCTCTCTCTCTCTCTCTCTCACTCTCTCTCTCTTAGACAGATAGGTAGACAGATAGCTAGCTAGATGAAATCGCACTCGGGTTAAGCGCTCGATTTTGACATCACGACAAAAGCTCACATTGTCACGTAAATACTCTCCCAACCGTATAATTATGATATATATCGTGGCGAATGTGTATAAAAGAGGTTTAGGACGAAACCCTTAGGACAAGGCAGAAAGCCATAAAAAGAACACACAAAAAGCACACCCTTGAAGTAACCTATAGTGGTCGTCTCTTTCCACCGCTGTACTAGTAACCACTGGGAAACAGATGACAATTCTGTTAACAAGATTTCCAGGAACAAAGCAACAGAATCCCTCTGTCCATCACGACTGAAACTGCGGGACAGAGCTCTGAGATAAGTCGCAGTCTCTTCTTCCCCGAGAGTTTGTTTCTGTAGCCACTCAGTGTGAGTGTATCGAGATGCCAGTCCCTGGAGCCTGATTATCAATGTTACCAGCACCCCTCTCACGTTCATCTGTCCATTCTCCACCGGTGCCACAGGGGGTTGGTGGATGGGGGGAGGGGGGGGGGGAGGTCCTGCAATTCCTGCGAATAGGTCTGGCTTCACTAGCCTCGATTCTTTCCCTTTCTTGTTGGTAAATAGAGTAGATTGTGGGTTTTTGGGGACGAGATGGAATAGACATGATCGTAGTAATCATACCCTTTTCTGGTGATGTCTTGTGAACGTGAGGGACTGAATGGTG
>JABMCL010001012.1:780000-812500 GCA_018857735.1 Alviniconcha marisindica
GTGACCTGTGTGGTTGATGGTATGTTAAAATCCAAGAACATTTCTCTTCCTTTTTCTTTTTGTCTTTGCTTATTTCTTTTTGCAGTGCAGCTGCACAGCAAATCACTCTGATTCTTTGACTGTCATGTGGATGTGGATGTTGATAATGCACAGCGCCGCGAACTCGTAAATATGTACGGGATATAGCGTTATATAGGAGTGGGGTATAGCGTTATATAGGAGTTATTTACGGGATATAGCGTTATATAGGAGTTATTTACGGGATATAGCGTTATATAGGAGCTATTTACGGGGTATAGCGTTATATAAGAGTTATTTACGGGGTATAGCGGGGGTAGTGACTGGGAGAGATGGAATTATGGGTAGGTAGTAATATAATGATTCATTTTTTTATATATTGCTGTTTCACATATGGCACTCGCACCTGTATATTATACATTGTTAGTTGTCATAATTATATGTATTATGTTTGTGAAACTTAGAAAATGTTGGAGTATGTTGTAAAGCGCAGTGAGTTTGGGTACACCAGAGAATAGCGCTATACAAAAGTGATCTATTATTATTATTATTATATAAGTTATTTACGGGGTATAGCGCTATATAAGAGTTATTTACGGGGTATAGCGCTACATAAGAGTTCTTTACGGGGTATGGCGCTACATAAGAGTTATTTACGGGGTATAGCGCTATATAAGAGTTATTTACAGGGTATGGCGTTACATAAGTTGTTTACGGGGTATAGCGTTATATAAAAGTTATTTTAGGGATATAGCGTTATTTATAAGAGTTGTTTACGGGGTATAGCGTTATATAAGAGTTAATTACGGGGCATAGCGTTATATAAGAGTTGTTTACGGGTTATAGCGTTATATAAGAGTTATTTACGGGGTATAGCGTTATATAATAGTTATTTACGGTGTATAGCGTTATATAAGAGTTATTTACGGGTTATAGCGTTATATACGAGTTGTTTACGGGGTATAGAGTTATATAAGAGTTGTTTACGGGGTATAGCGTTATATAAGAGTTGTTTACGGGGTATAGCGTTATATAAGAGTTGTTTGCGGGGTATAGCGTTAAATAAGAGTGGTTTACGGGGTATAGCGTTATATAAGAGTTGTTTACGGGGTATAGCGTTATATAAGAGTTGTTTACGGAGTATAGCGTTATATAAGGGTTATTTACTCTGATTCTACCTCCTCTTTCAAAGCCGCCCTCAAGACGCACCTGTTTAATAATTATTTCTAAACTGTTTTTCACAGCCCTGCCCATCCCCTCGTCCGACACTCTCTGTGTGTGTGTGTGTGTGTGTGTGTGTGTGTGTGTGTGTGTGTGTGTGTGTGTGTGTGTGTGTGTGTGTTGTGTTGTGTGTGTGTGTGTGTGTGTGTGTGTGTGTGTGTGTTGTGTGTGAGTGAGTGAGTGAGTGTGTGTATGTGTGGTTAGTGTTATTGTAAAGCGCCCCGTGCTGCCACCTAGTGTGGTAGATAGGCGCCCTAGAAATCCTCATTATTATTATTATTATTATAGCGCTACATAAAAGTTACTTACGGGGTTTAGCGCTATATAAAAGTTACTTACGGGGTATAGCGTTACATAAGAGTTATTTACGGGGTATAGCGCTATATAAGAGTTATTTACGGGGTATAGCGCTACATAAGAGTTATTTACGGGGTATAGCGCTATATAAGAGTTAGCTACGGGGTATGACGCTACATAAGAGTTACTATTATTATTGCTGTTATTATTATATATTTTTTCTTTCTCTCTCCTCCCACTGGTTGACTCGGCGTAAAACACCAATTTACTTACTTACTCTCTCCCCCCATCTCCTTTCTTTCTTTCCTTCATTCCGTCGTTCTTTTATTCGTTCGTTCTTTCATTCATTACTTCTTTTACCCTTGGTTCGAGAAAGAAAATATCTCAATTTTCATAAAATGCTTCAGGATCCTGAAACATCAAACTGAATTAACTTTTATAAAACCCACTCATTCGGACACGTTAGACCTCTTGATTCGATTAACTTCTTGCTGCTTCTCCCCCCTGAATCCCGGCAGGTTCTCCCCCCTGAATCCCGGCAGGTTCTCCCCCCTGAATCCCGGCAGGTTCTCTCCCTTGCGCTGACCCTTGATCGCCGCATCGCAAGGGGAGGTAATTACTCCTATCGATCAGGGGAGGTAATTTGCTGGACAATTGGCGATCTCACCGCAAAAGGGGGGGGGGGGGGGGGAGCAGTGAAATCATGAACTCTCTCTCTCTCTCTCTCTCTCTCTCTCTCTCTCTCTCTCTCTCTCTCTCTCTCTCTCTCTTTTATTTTTACTGATGCTGTATTTGTCTATAGCGTTCTGTAATAATATTTAACTGTGAATGTCTTGGTTATTAGTAGTACTGTAGCAACGGCAGATATGTGAGTCGGCCTTTGTGCTAATATCTTCACCATTGAGAAATAAAGTTCAATCAATCAATCAATCAATTTTTCTCTCTCTCTCTCTCTCTCTCTCTCTCTCTCTCTCTCTCTCTCTCTCTCTCTCTCTCTCTCCTCTCTCGTCAGTCACTGTGCTTGAAAAAAAAAAAAAAAGTAATAATAAAAAAAGAAGAAGCTCAGTTGAGTCTACTGTC
This sequence comes from Alviniconcha marisindica, assembly GCA_018857735.1. Lineage (NCBI taxonomy): Eukaryota > Metazoa > Mollusca > Gastropoda > Provannidae > Alviniconcha > Alviniconcha marisindica. The sequence continues at coordinate 782,617 of JABMCL010001012.1, forward strand.
GATCGAAGTATCAAATTAAATCTGGCGAAAGCGCTAGGCAAGCCGGAACATACGTAGTGGTTGAGTGACCAGAAGTTCTTTTTTGCTCTCTCTTTTTTTCCCTTCCGCAAAATATCCGCATCGTCAAGCCACTCCTCTCCCTTCCCCTCCCCCCATCCCCCCCGCCCCGCCCTACTTTTTTTCCCCCGCTCTTTTTTTCTTCTTCTTTCTTAGGTTTTCAATATCCAAACCCCGCCCCTCTACCCCCCTCCAAGAAAAAAACGTGTGGGACGAATCACACCTGAATGATGTCATTTTTATGACGATAAGTTTGTTCAGCGGTAGTGGTGCATAAAATCAAAAATGATCAAGATGGATTGATTGCTTATGGCCCCTGGGAGGTTCTGCTCAGCTGATCAGAATGATGGCGTATCAGATGGCGTGACGGATGGCTGTTTATAAGATCAGCAGATAGTTGGCTATACTGTTTCTTTCCAGCTTTACATTACTTATTTAAATCAATCTTAAGCTTTCGTTTGTATCTTGAATATCATCAACTGACCCTTACACTCGAACGCCACGCGCACACACACACACACACACACACACACACACACACACACACACACACACACACACACACACACACACAGATCTCCACATGCAAGTAATTAATTGTTGAGGTATTAAATTTAGGTCTGGAACACTTTAAACGCAACAAAATCGAGGCACAATACTAAAGAGAAGAAAAGCATGCCTCCCATCGTAAGGAACCAGTTGGGTGCATCAGACCCCGCGGAGATGAATCAGATTTATCTTTCCTATATTTCCACCTTAGTAAGTCCGCAGCAACGGAAGATCGCAGCGCACACCAAGACAAAGTCGTAAAAAAAATGTTGATAAGTTGCATGCTTGCATGATTGATTGATTGATGAATGGCTGGACGGGCGCTAATACACATTCAGTCAGTTAGTTGATCGATCGACCTACAGATTGATTGATTGATTGATCGAAGGACTGAAGATGAATTGTATGATTGGTTATTTTTTATCAGTTCTTAACGTTTTGTTTCAGGTCGGATATGTTGAGTAGCTTGATGCATGGCAAGACCAACAACCTGCCTCCAAATTTCGACGCAGGTATTTCAAAAACAATCAAATTTTTATTTCGTTTTTCCTCCTTTCTTCTGTCTTTTGGTTCCAATTTGTACGTGTTCCCCTTCCTTCCTTCCTTCCTGCCTTCCTTCCCGTCCTTCTCTTCCCTTCTTTTGTTTCTAAACATGCAGCCGAAGAAAGCAGAAATGGACACCTGCGTAAGACTGACGGATGGGCAACACCAGTTTAATGTTAAATGGATCGCAGGGCCTTCTTTGGCTTGTAGAATAAAGCGAGAACAGGGTGCAATGGTCCGATAAAAGACTGTTGGTCCGGAGAGACAGTCTTCCGTCTGATGTCAGGCTGTGCCTTGATTTGATGACATTTGCCTTTGCAACGATTACTTTTTTTTAGCTGTTAATGCTTCATCCCCCCCCCCCCACCCCCCCCCCCCCCCCACCCCTTTGTAATCGATCAACAGGTTTTGATCCAAACACTTTAAAGGTTCAAAAGAATGCTATTTATTAGGACAAAAACATAATCTGCAAATTTTCTGGGTAATCCCCTATGTCAAACTACAAAACGGCACTTAAACAACAGTTAACCGGTGAAAAACGATGAAAAATGAGAGATGAAAGGCTAAATCACTTACCTGTTTTTGGTTGGGCTATGTTGTTTTCCTTCCAGTGCTTGGAAGAATATTGAAGCTTTTGATAATTTTTTCTATTATATATATATGTATGTATGTATCAAAGAAGCAAACAGGAAACAAGAAGATCTAAAGACGTAAACGGTTAAAAAGAACGCTAATTTAATACGACAATATAAAACGTGTGCGAATTTTAATTCGGGTCTTACCCCCCAAAACAAATCGCACATGTTTTATAATTTCATATTAACTTTTTAACCGTTTATATCGTCGGTTCTTGTTTTAGAACGCTACCACTCGTGCTTGTTTTAGATTGATTTTTGTGTGTGTGTGTGTGTAGAAAACAAGAAGAACAATGGTACAACAAATAAACTGACTGACTCAAAAGCCAGCAAGCAAGAAGAACTAGAAAACGAAATGAAAACCGATGTAAAATATACATTTAAACAAAACTGGGAAGGAAAAAAAAAGCAGCCAGCATTCAGCCAAACGAAGGCAAACGAGAACAAGCATGCATCAACACAACCAAGCTTTCAAGCAAGCAGTGTATAATTATATAATAACTATTTCTATATAATAATTATAGCCCCGTAGCGACTGCTCGTTACTCCGTCACTCTTTGGCTTGTACCTCAGAACTCTTTCATTCTTGTGTAGTTTCCCTGTAAATCTGTTCTCGGCAATGAGACCAGTACAATCTCCAGCTGGAATAGTCATACAGACATACTAATTAAATCTTCATCAACAGTAACTGAAAACAGGGCAAGCCTACCCATTTGCAAAGCCGCATACACCACTAGGTCAGCAGGTAAGCTTGTGATACACGCTTTTTTTACAACTGGCCACGCAGGTGGTGATGGGGGAATGGAGTGGGGGGTGCTGACTTTACACACTTCACTTGGGTTCCTAACAGCTAACCGACTGTAACGATTGTGTTCTCACTGGATGTGTAAAATCAACGAACAAAGAGAGATAATAGCGCTTGAAAAATAAATCACATGTGGACCCCAATACAGACCTGAATGGAAAACGGAAACTGTCAGTTGGCGTGTGAGAAAGGCTAGGTGCATGAACGCAGCATAGCCAGACATAGCTACTGATTGCCCGTGAAGCCTGCGTGGTAGTATGAAGGCAGTGTGGATATGGTGTAACATAAAATTCAAGATTGTATTTTTATCTCTCAGAGAAATTAAACCTATTGTTGCAGGGAGCCCGACCATAGTTAAATGCCAGATCTATGTCGACAGCTTCGATTCCATCAGCGAAGCGTCCATGGTAAGGGTTCTCTCTCTCTCTCTCTCTCTCTCTCTCTCTCCTCTCTCTCTCTCTCTCTCTCTCTTTCTCTCTCTCTCCGTAATGTGCAGGTTTATTGCCGCGGAGAGTTAAACAACAAAACTGAACTGTGTCAAGAACTCAAGACGAATCCGAGCCGCACAAAACATTAAACCCGGGCAACATCTCAACAGACTTTCCTCCTTCTGCATGCTAAGTATGTTGTCGTGTTGCACGTGCGCGGACTTTGCTGTGACTGTGCGCCGCTGGGCTCCAAGGGTTGCCCTGTCCGCGTACACTCGGTGCCAGGTTTGCGCGCATTGACTGCAATGATGCAGGAGGCTGGAGGTCTCGCTAGCGGCCCATGTGCATCAGATGGTCACAAATCAAGTGGCAAGTGCTTGGGGGCCCTGCAAACATTGCCTTCTATCTTGATGACTTCTGCTGGGCCTCGGCGCTGTGACTGGCTGGATAGAATCGGACGTCTACAAATGGAGAAGGGGGCGAGAGTCGACAGGAGATAGAAAGAAAGAAGGAGAGAGGGGTGTGGGGACTGAGTGAGGGGGGTTGGGACAGAGAGGGGGGATGGACAGAGAGAGGGTATTGGGTATGGAAAGAGAGCGTGGAGGGGGTGGGGGGTGGGGGGGGGCGGATGTTGACTGAGAAGAGGACGGCATGGACTGAAGGGGGAAGAGGGGGAATCTTTAACACTGAAGGACACAGGTCAGGAGCAGTAATTTAATTTGTCCTTGCTACAATTCTACGCGCATCCAGTGTACAGTAGTAATGATAAACACACTCTTGAAAGGTGATGTAACTGCAAGCATATCATATCTTTCAATTTGTCATTGCTAAAGTTACAATATGCACTGTGTTTAACCAAAACAAGAGTTTAATGAAAACAAGAGAGATGTGGACGTTACATCAAAAAGAAAAAGAATGTCACACACACACACACACACACACACACACACTCTCTCTCTCTCTCTCTCTCTCTCTCTCTCTCTCTCTCTCTTTCTCTCACCACACACACACACACACACACACACACACACACACACACACACACACACACACACACACAGTTCAGTGTTCATGACATTCTTTGTGCCGTTCATTGTTCATGACATCATCCCATGTGTCATTAAATGTCATTGTTCATTGCTCCATTCTTTGTGTCATTTCGTTGTCTATGACATCATTCTTTGTGCCATTTAATTGTTCATGACATGATTCTTTGTGTCAAGAGGGTCTGGGGAAATGCAGTTGAATGCACCAAACGTACCTTGTCCTTACAGGACTACACGGTGAGTCTGATGCTGGCGCTGTCCTGGTACCAGTCCGACCTGAACTACCAGTACCAGGTGGACTTCTTCGAGATCGACAACGAGAACATGAAGAAGATCTGGATCCCGGACCTGTACTTCCCCAACGAGAAGAAGGCGTCATTCCACAGAGTGATGAGTCCCAACCAGATGATGAGGCTGTACCCTACCGGCCGTCTGGAGTACTTCGCCAGGTCAGCTTGGAACAGCAACACTTGATGTGGCGATGCCATCTCTTTGGTTGTTTGGCGGTTGGAACAGTTGTTGTGGTCAATGATGGCGCTCTTTGATCGCTTGGCGGGTTGGGACAGTTGTTGTGGTCAATGATGGCGCTCTTTGATCGCTTGGCGGGTTGGGACAGTTGTTGTGGTCAATGATGGCGCTCTTTGATCGCTTGGCGGGTTGGGACAGTTGTTGTGGTCAATGATGGCGCTCTTTGATCGCTTGGCGGGTTGGGACAGTTGTTGTGGTCAATGGTGGCGCTCTTTGGTCGTTTGGCGGGTTGGGACAGTTGTTGTGGTCAGTGATGGCGCTCTTTGGTTGCTGGGCGGGTTGGGACAGTTGCTGTGGTCCATGATGGCGCTCTCTGGTTGCTGGATGGGTCGGAGTCACCCGTTGAAAATGAGTGGAACAGCTGATGTGTCAGTGGCGGTTCTCTATAAATAGTGTATAGGTTGTAGTCATACACACACACACACACACACACACACACACACACACACACACACACACACACACACACACACACACACACACACACACACACACACACACACACACACACACACACACACACACACACACACACACACACACACACACACACACACACACACACACACACATCAAAAGCATGGAACAGTCAGGCGAATAAATATCTAGCTACACGGCAGTATACATGCAAACAAAGGAAGACATCTGCTTAACAAACAAGCAGACATTAAACAGTCTCACTACTGGCCAGCGAACGAATCAACTAACAGAACAACAGCATAGCAATAAAAGAACCAAGCAACCGGCCAATCAAAGAAAACTCGATCACCGGTAAACCGTCAAAGAATTACTGAACTAAAAAGAATAACCTTCCACCATGTCAGTTTGCAGTTTGGAGGCACTAAGCGACAGCACCTCAGTCGCAGAGCCACAAAGTTAATTACGTAATTGTCTTGTCTTCGTTTTTGCTAGTCCTTTCCACAAAATCTTAAATAAAGCTGACTGCCAGCGTTTTGAAATAAGATCAAACCACAAAAAAAGGTTCAAAAGAACACCTATTTTAATTAGACAAAACAAAACGTTGCAAATTTACAGTGAACGCACGTTTCTCAATCAGCAGACATCGTTTTTATGTGCCTTCACAAAAATGTTTCTTGCTGTTTTTCAGATTGTCACTGACCCTGAGTTGTCCGATGAATCTCAGAAACTATCCCTTTGACCAACAGCAATGTGCGCTCAGAATTGAAAGCTGTGAGTAACATATTATTTCTGTGAATACTTCGCTCATCGTTGGATCTCCTAATGTCCATGGATTCCGTTTTTGGTCGGGAAAGACCCTCAAGGTGAAAAGCACAAGAGGTTAAAAAGAACGTTGTCTTTGTCTGTCTGCCTGTCTGTCTGTCTGTCTGTCTGTCTGTCTGTCTTCTGTCTGTCTGTTGTCTGTCTGTTTGTCTGTCTGTCTGTCTGTCTGCTTGTCTGTTTGTTTGTCTGTCTGTCTGTCTGTCTGTTTGTCTGTCTATCTGTCTGTCTGTTTGTCTGTCTTTCTGTCTGTCTGTTTGTCTGTCTGTCTGTCTGTCTGTCTGTCTGTCTGTCTGTCTGTCTGTCTGTTTGTCTGTCTTTCTGTCTGTCTGTGTCAACGTCATGACTGATTTGCCGTTCGACCCGCTGACCGTGTTGAGATCAAACCGTGCGTGAAACTTCCTTGAGATGCGAGGTTTCTATGTACCTCTGTCACAAATGAACACAACAGCGCTAAAGGTGACTGAGGCGGACGAGTGGCTATGTGAAGTAACGGGAGGGTGATAGTAACTTAGATGCGGCACTGTTTGTCAGGAAGCTCCGTGGTCTGATCCAAACACAAAAAGGTTCAAACGAACGCTTATTTATTTTGAACGTTTTTGTGTTTGGATCTTGTTTTAGAATGCTAGCAGTCATTCTATTTCAGATTGTTTTTCCCCTTTTTTCCCGTGGTCTGATGTTTAGCACACCGGACTGTCACGCCAGCGATTGCAAGTTCAAATCTGGGTGGGAACTGATTGCTTGGTTGTGCTACTCGTTGGTGAAGAGTGAGCCAGCGTAGCTCAGGCGGTCGAACTGGAAGCAAAGGAAAGACCTGTGTTGCATGAATAGTAAAGGAACAACCATACAACGCATGCAGAAAGAAACACTTGTTGATTTGTTTCCTGCTACGAGTTTCCGGGCCACATTTCGTCTTGCTCTTCGCCAGACCATGTGGTCCACTTCGACAAGCTGTGTAAACAGCATCACGTGTGTTTGACTCTCGCGTTTAGCCAGAAAGATCCGCCCACTTAAACAAGCGGTGTAAACAACATCAGGTGTGTTTGACCTGTCGCGTTTAGCCAGAAAGATCCGCCCACTTAGACAAGTGGTGTAAACAACATCCCGTGATCGAATTGACGCTTGGAACTGCTCAGACCCAAGTCACGTAATGACTGTTTTCGAGAACCGCACAGCCACGTGCGTTATTTACATCACGATGGCATTTGGACTGACTGAGGACCTGTTTAAGGAGGCGTGTTTGTACACCAGGCAGCCACTGGCTAAAGCTCTTCTGTTAATCAAAGGGTACCAGACACAGAGGGGACAGTGAACGTCATGTAGATGTGTGACATGATCCCGTTGGTGGCTGTTTTGACGATTGGCTTTGACTCGGAAATGTTAATATTGATGTGTGACATGGCCCATTTTTGTGTTTTAACAGTTGGCTTTGACTCGGAAATGTTAATATTGATGTGTGACATGGCCCATTTTTGTCTGTTTTAACAGTCGGCTTTGACCCGGAAATGTTAATATTGCTGTGTGACATGGCCAATTTATGAGTCTGTTTTGACAATTGGCTGTCACTCGGAAAAGTTAATATTGATGTGTGACGTGGCCTATTGCTGTGTCTGTTTTGACAGTCGGCTTTGACTCTGAAAAGCTGATACTGGAATGGGTCAAAGACTCCGAGCAGCCAGTGGACGTGAACAAGGACATCGAGCTGCCGCAGTTCCAGGTCGTGGGCTACGAGAGTGGGCGGTGTAACTTTAGAGACTTCTCCAGAATCGGTTCGTACCTGCTGAAGGGAAAAACGTGATCACACCGTTAAAAACCAACCGTCCATTTGTCTGTATATGCACTCACCCCAGGAACCTGCTTAACTCGTCTGCGTCTGTGAGCAGGGTGACCTATTTAATTTCGCGGGACCACACGACAATCTGTGTTAGTTTGGGCAGTCAGAAAATGGAGAGAGGATTTGCAAAAAATGAAGGTGAATGGAACACAGAGGTAGACACACAGACACGCACACAGAACGAACATATGCACATAAAAAGTGGACATTCAGGCACCGCCAAAACCTACACATATTTACACACATACACACCCACTCGCTCACGCGCACCTACGCACGTCGGCACGCGCACACAGTATGCGAAACAGAACTTCACCATCTAACATGAACACATAAATAAATAATCAAACTTTTTAAAATAGAAAACGCTCACAAAAAAAGTCGATTTAAAACATACGTAAATAAATCTCTGCCCTCCCGCACCCTAGCCCACATAATTAGACAAAGAAGAAAAAAAATTGATGTCATTTTGTAATGCCGTTCATGCAGTCAGAAAGTCAGTAACAGTGAACTAGACAAACTTGTGATTAATGACTATGTGTCTGAAACTGGTGTAAAAGAAGTTTGAATGTTTGATTCATCCTGAGGTGACCCACCTGGCTTACGGAATGTTAAACTCCAAAAACTAACTAACCAGTGTCTGTGAACACGCGCGTGTTGTGTGTGTGGTGTGTGTGTGTGTGTGTGTGTGTGTGTGTGCGTGTGTGCGTGTGCGTGTGTGTGTGTGTGTGTGCGTGTGTGTGTGTGCGTGTGCGCGCGCGCGGGCGCTGACATACGCATTGCGCAGTTGTCCCGGAGGATGAAGGAGTATTGTGACAGCGAAACGTCTCCGTGCGCAGGCAACCACAGCTGCCTGGAGGCGACGTTCCACCTGGAGCGGAGCCTGCAGTACTACCTCATCCAGATGTACATCCCCTCCACGCTGATCGTCATCGTGTCCTGGCTGTCCTTCTGGCTCACTGTGGGCGCCGTCGCCGGCCGCATCTCCCTCGGCGTGCTCACCGTGCTCACCATGACCACGCAGAGCTCCTCCGTCAACGCCTCGCTGCCCAGGTGAGAGGCAGGGTGCCGTCACTTGTACTGCCTGCATGCAGGTTACGGTTAGGTCTTATGACAACGCCTCCTTGGCCCAGGTAGGACAACCAGTGTGCCGTCATTTGTACAACCTGTATACAGGTTATGGTTAGGTCTTATGACAACGCCTCTTGGCCCAGGTAGGACAACCAGTGTGCCGTCATTTGTACAACCTGTATACAGGTTATGGTTAGGTCTTATGACAACGCCTCTTGGCCCAGGTAGGACAACCAGTGTGCTGTCATTTGTACAACCTGTATACAGGTTATGGTTAGGTCTTATGACAACGCCTCATGGCCCAGGTAGGACAACCAGTGTGCCGTCATTTGTACAACCTGTATACAGGTTATGGTTAGGTCTTATGACAACGCCTCTTGGCCCAGGTAGGACAACCAGTCTGCGGTCATTTGTACAAACTGTATACAGGTTACGGTTAGGTCTTATGACAATGCCTCTTTGCACAGGTAGGACAACCAGTCTGCGGTCAGTCGCACTACTTGTATACAGGTCGGTCATGGATAGTTCTTCTGTCAACGCCTCTTTGCCCAGTAGGACAACCAGTATGATGTCGCGCTACCTGTGGACAGTTCTGTCGCGCTACCTGTATACAGGCCATGGACAGTTCTGTCGCGCTACCTGTATACAGGCCATGGACAGTTCTGTTGCACTACCTGTATACAGGTCATGGACAGTTCTGTTGCACTACCTGTATACAGGTCATGGACAGTTCTGTTGCACTACCTGTATACAGGCCATGAACAGTTCTGTCAACGCCTCTCTGCCAGGTAAGAGGAGCCAGTGGGCTTTCAGCTGCAGTACCTGTGTTTTATGGTAATCGTGTCGTGATTTTCGTGTTGGCTGACGATCGGGAGTTGTGGCCAGATGTATCCTCTTTGGCGTTCCTTGGCACACTAGCACGCAGACACACACTCACACACACACACACACACACACACACACACACACACACACACACACACACACACACACACACACACACACACACACACACAACAACACACACACACATACACACGCACGCACGCGCACACACACAAACACACACACACACACACACACACACACACACACACACACACACACACACACACACACCACAGCACCCTCACACACTCCACACACACACACACACACACACACACACACACACACACACACACACACACACACACACACACACACACACACACACACACAGGTAAGTCACACATCGATCTGTCCAGTGTGCAGAGGAGACAAGATTGATTCCCTTGCCAACGGTCACTACTGACGTCCTGTGTCCCAACAGGGTGTCCTACATCAAAGCCATCGACCTGTGGATGTCCACCTGTCTCGTCTTCGTCTTCGCCGCCCTCATCGAGTTCGCCGTTGTCAACGTGTTGAGTCGGCGGAAGGACCAGCCGCATTTCCGGGCAGGGGGCGCTTCCCCCGCCAGGCCCCACGAGAACGGCCCCTCCACGTCTGGGGCCGGGTGCCACAAGGTCGTGGACACCACCGACGGCACGTCGCAGGAACTGGACATCGAGAAGGGCACCCTGCTCAGAGAGGTCAGTAAGAAGGGCACCCTGCTCAGAGAGGTCAGTAAGAAGGGCACCCTGCTCAGAGCGGTCAGTAAGAAGGGCACCCTGCTCAGAGAGGTCAGTAAGATGGGCACCCTGCTCAGAGAGCAGTAGAAGGGCACCCTGCTCAGAGAGGTCAGTAAAGATAAGGGCACCCTGCTCAGAGAGGTCAGTAAGAAGGGCACCCTGCTCAGAGAGGTCAGTAAGAAGGGCACCCTGCTCAGAGAGGTCAGTAAGCCTTGCAGTGGAACTGTGTGTCTTTCTCACAACACACAGTTTGAAGTTTTGTAGGTGTGGCAGAACTACACGTGGCGGATGTCAGATGGGAGAGAATTCCATCATTTTGGAACACAGTAGGCGAACGAGCGTTGGCCCACAGCAGCTCGTTCAAGGTTCCCGCCAGTCTTGGAGGCCTTGTTTAAATACCCCTTTACAGAGACGGTATTAAAGCAGCTGAAACCAGCAGCTAGAGAAAGGCAAAGGGGCACAGAGAGCCAGACAGATAGACAGACAGACACAGAGAGAGCGAGAGAAGCAGAGAGAGACAGAAATGGTCGGAGTCAGCAGACAGATAGACAGGCACAGCGAGAGCGAGAGAAACAGATAGACAGACACGGTCGGAGTCAGCAGACAGACAGATAGACAGACAGGCACAGAGAGAGCGAGAGAAACAGACAGACAGAGACAGACATGGTTAGTGTGAGCACACAGAGAGGCAGAAAGCTAGACAGACAGGCACAGCGAGAGCGAGAGAAACAGATAGAGACAGACACGGTCGGAGTCAGCAGACAGACAGACAGGTACGGCGAGAGCGAGAGAAACAGATAGAGACAGACATGGTCGGTGTCAGCACACACACAGACAGAAAGGTAGGCAGACAGGCACACAGAGAGTGAGCGAAACAGGCAGACAGACAGACACGGTCGGAGTGAGCAGACAGACAGATAGGCACAGAGAGAGGGAGAGAAACAGACAGACAGAGACAGACACGGTCAGTCAGCAGCCAGACAGAAAGACAAAAAGACAGGCTGAGAGAGAGAGAGAAAAATTTAATTTCCCTTTCCTGTAATGACATGATTGGAAACCCCGACCAAAGCACGGCATCAAGGAATCACAAGAGCAGAGCGTAAATGCACCCCCCCCCCACCCCCTCCCACCCCCACCCCTCCGATTAGATCGTGCTCCTTCAAACCTAAAAGAAATTATGCATCGATACAAATTGGGTTACACCTCCTCTACGTTCGGTGCATGCACTCACCAGGTGATCAAGATCAAGAAAGGGCAACAAATTCGTCTTCTTTGGTACATACAACATTGCACCGTCTGGAAAGTGTGTGGGTGAAAGGGGGCGGGGGGCATAGAGACAGTTCTTGGCTTTTGACGTCAAGACAACCGACCTCGGTCAGCTTAGGACGAAGAGTGAAAACTGGAACTAGAGAACCTTACTGCACAAGGATTGTCCTAGGTGTGGATTCACGCAGAGCTGTCTCTCGATTAGTCCTTGTTAAGCTGCTACTGATTCAGAGAAAATGAGACCCAGGGCGAAAGAGTCACAGACAGACAAACAGACAGACAGGCTCTCGGAATCTAAGTCTGGTCAGACATCCATGGTTAGGTAGTTACCTCAGGATGAAGAAAATAAGAGAACGGGGGCGAGTTCAGAGAGAGGGCAGAGAGAGAGAGCTAAATGAGAGGGGGGGGAGAGAACAGGCTGAGAGAGGGGGGGGAAGAGGGGGGAGAGAGGGGAGAGAGATTTCAGTTCGTTTACTTCTCCCTTGCTTGAAAACTGCATGACACTGGAAACCAGGATGTATTTGGGAGCAATAAAGCAGGGAATGGCTAAAATCGATTGATTAATTTGATCAGACTATTCCCTCTTGGAACCTCCACAACAAATCACCAGGAAGCTAAATGTCAATGGGGATCCGATTCGGCCATGTAGCGGAATGTTTGGAATCTACTGCACGTCTGGTAAATGCTTTAACCTGGTTATGATGGAAGTCGACTCAGAACCTGTCAAATGCATTTGCACAAGATAACAACAAGGAAACAGGCGACAGAGGGAGAGAGAGGGGGAGGGAGGAAGAGAGAGACACACACACACAGACAGAGACAGAGAGAGAGAGAGAGGGGGAGGGAGGAAGAGAGAGAGACACACACACAGAGACAGAGAGAGAGAGAGGGGGGAGGGAGGAAGAGAGAGAGACACACACAGAGACAGAGAGAGAGAGAGATTGGGGAAGGGAGGAAGAGAGAGACACACACACAGACAGAGACAGAGAGAGAGAGAGGGGGGGGGAGGAAGAGAGAGACACACACACAGACAGAGAGAGAGAGAGGGGGAGGGAGGAAGAGAGAGACACACACACAGAGACAGAGAGAGAGAGGGGGTTAGAAGAGGAGACGATAAAGGCTAACACTGAGACATGTTTATGATGAAGGCCACACTGTGCGGGAAAATGGAGGAAGTCACAGTATTATTATCTGAATGGTTGCAAAGTACGTCCCTTTTGCTTTCTGCTTCCCAGTGCATAGAAATGTTCTAGCAAGATTGTCTTCGTAGGCCTCGACTGAACCTGTTTCAAAACTCAGTACAAACAGTGTCCAAATCAGTGCAAACAGTGTCAAAACTCAGTACAAACAGTGTCAAAACTCAATACAGTGTTCAGATCAGTACAAACAGTGTCCAAATCAGTACAAACAGTGTCAAAACTCAGTACAAACAGTGTCCAAATCAGTACAGTGTCCAAATCAGTACAAACACTGTCAAAACTCAGTACAAACAGTGTCCAAATCAGTACAAACAGTGTCAAAACTCAGTACAAACAGTGTCAAAACTCAATACAAACAGTGTCCAAATCAGCACGTACGCTGCCAATCTCCAGAGCCTTTCGTAGTCCTAGTCTCAGGTTGATATCATATGAAATGAGTCTTAACTTGAATGTGGCAATTTGAGACATCTGCATATCTCCAACCTGCACGTTCTGTGCATTATTTTAATACTTAAATCACGTGTCTACTGGGGGGAAAATGTGGATGTGACGTGTTTTTGAAGGTTGTATGTGGAGGCCAGTTGGAGAAAAGCAGCTTTAAAGTTTTTACTGTACGTTGAGTAGTCTTCCCTTTAATCCTTTGTGCAACAGGAGGCTTAAATGGACCAATCTTGACCAATTTTGGCACAGGAACATACCAAACATTGGGGCACCTGAACAGATTTGAAATTTCAACAATAGTTAACTTTGAATATACTTTGTTAATGTTTTTAATCCCATGCTCTCGGTTTAAAATGAGTAAAACTGATGCGCAGCAGGGTGAATAAAATGCGTTTTAAACATATTTATTCAACTTTTCAGAGCATATCAGTGCAAACACACCAAAGTATAATGCTTATAGACTAATTTCGCAAAAATCTGAAAACACCCAGATAGACCCCCACTGGCCGCTTTTGCCTGTAAGCCGGTTCCGAGTTCAGACTGAATAGATGAGAACGGGTCACCAATAGTATTGGTTAGCGAAAAATTTTCTGTATTTATGACATAGACGAATAAAACTCTTATGCTATGTCTTATGATTTGAATTGTATACCTTGAAAATCTGTCTTTCAATTCGAACTCGAAAACTTTACCGACAAGGATTGTAGTTTGGGTTCGGTGAGACCTGTCTAACAAATTAAAGTCCTTGCTAAGCTACTACACTGGTCTGGGAGCGGAGAGAGACGTCATCTGCTGCACTGGCTTGTGAAATCTAGACGTAATTACTGAGGCGCAGGAAGAAAAACAGCTGATTAATGCGATGAGATCACTTGGAGACAAACCTGCCCCACATTGTCAGCAAGACTGGCAGCTGTCCAAACGGGAGGGTGATCAACGTGTTATTGATATTCCCAGTGGATTTCTTGTCGACGTACAGCCTACCGAGGGTATTCACGATGAGTCGTCTCCTGAGAAACATTCCGGGCGGTCATCCTGGTTTCCTTGTCCCATCTATGAATTAGTCATCTATAAAACAATAGTTGTCCTCATATCCTGCTTGTTCATCTCTCTCGCACTGATGAACAGGTACGGTAAAGAGGATTCCATATTGCGCCGGTGTGCACTTCATCTGTACTGAGCACACGCTACCAGTGAGAATCACAGAACTCTGTTTCTATAGCCCTGTGTCTCTGTCTCTGTCTCTCTCTGTCTGTCTCTCTCTGTCTGTCTGTCTGTTCTGTCTGTCTGTCTGTCTGTCTGTCTCTCTCTCTCTCTCTCTCTCTCTCTCTCTCTCTCTCTCTCTCTCTCTCTCTCTCTCTCTCTCTCTCTCTCTCTCTTTGAATATAGATTAGTTTTGTAGAATTGTTCTTTTTCTGTTCCTTTTCTCCATTGTTCGCTTAATCAATAGTTTAGTAGGGTCTAGTTGTTAGACGGGTCTAAGTGAACCTAAGCTACAATCTTTGCACAATAGTTTCCGAATTCGAGTTTGAGTTCTCTCTCTCTCTCGATCTGCATGTCTTTTTGTCTGACGTTATGTGTGTGTGGATCGATGGCGAAGCAAGTGTGTGTGTGTGTGTGTGTGTGTGTGTGTGTGTGTGTGTGTGTGTGTGTGTGTGTGTGTGTGGTGTATTTTTTTGTGTGTGTGTGTGTGTTTATTTGTGTGTGTCTATCTGTCTGTGGTGTGTGTGTGTGTGTGTGTGTGTGTGTGTGCGTGCGTGCGTGCGTGCGTGCGTGCGTGCGTGCGTGCGTGTGGTGTGTGTGTGTGTGTGTGTGTGTGTGTGTGTGTCTGTCTGTCTGTCTGTCTGTCTGTCTGTCTGTCTGTCTGTCTGTATATGGAGTGTGTGTGTATGTGTGAGTGTGTGAACGTATGTGTTTGTTTGTTTGTGTGAGTGTGTGTGTGTGTGTGTGTGTGTGTGTGTGTGTGTGTGTGTGTGTGTGTGTGTGTGTGTGTGTGTGCGTGCGAGAGAGAGAGGGGGGAGTGAGAGACAGAGAGAGATAGAGAGATGTATATACATACTGGCTGAACAAGATTACACACAGAAGGAGATTTAAGCTCTAATACCCTTCGGGTAATCTGTCCGTGTGGGGAATGGGGGAAGGGGGGGGCAGATAACTTGGATTGTATGGCCCTGTCTTGCCGGAATGGGTCATCTTGGGACGAGTGGAGTGAGTGAGAGACAGACAGACAGACAGAGACAGACAGGCAGGCAGAGACAGGCAGAGACAGGCAGAGACAGACAGACAGACAGTAACAGACGGATAAACAGTAACAGACAGACAGACAGTAACAGACAGACAGACAGACAACAACAGAGACGGAGAGACGCGGGAAGTAGAAACACCAGTAATAATAATGTTTACTTCGAGCGCCTAACCAGCTGTTTATGTCTCTGTCAACAAACGGGGCTCCTTGGAGTAATTCTGGCCGTGTTCCTTCTATAGGGGCAGGGGCCTGTCTCAATGTGGGGCACGGGGGGGGGGGGCTGGGGCGGGGAGGGGGCTGACCGTGGAAGACAGACCAAGGCGATCCATGTGGGCACGCAGTCGGCTGTGACCAGGCCAGTGTTGGTGATGATGATCTGCTGGTGGCGGTGTTGCATCTGGTTGTCGGGTAACGGGCTTCAGTGTTTTTTACATTATTCTATGATGCATTACATCCACGGAAACCGTGTGACTGATTAGGAGCAGGGGTAGAGAACGAGAGCCCAGGTCCACCGCCCTGTTCACACAGCTCTGGGCTCTTGGGGAGTCTGCGCTTGGACAGCCATTCCTGTAACACCTCTTGATCGGAGCCTCGGAGAACTAACACCTAAACGGCATAGGGACTGATAACGGAGGGAGGCGCGACTGAAGGATGCAGGGTCTAGGTATGTCTGACACGGTTCCTCATTTATGGGCCTGTTGTTTCAGACCCTGGTGGAGATGGACGGACAGACGCGCCTGGTGGGTCAGGACGAGGACCGGAAAGGGAAGGGCCGGAAGTACCAATGCTCGCACATTACCATCGCCATTATGCTGGACAGGATCTCCAGAGCGGCTTTCCCCTTCTTCTTCTTCTCTTTCTGCTCCAGCTACTGGACCTACTACGCCTACTTCACGGACACCTCGCTCAGCTCTCCCGACATCCTCAACGACACCGAGGTCGTCTTCTAGGATCACTCCATACTTTCCTTCGTCCTGAGGTCAACAACTTCAGTATCCCGTCATGGAAAACACCATGTGAACTCGGGATCGAAAATGCCAGGATCTGAAGCAGAAAGAGGCCCAGAGTGCTTGTGCTGAACCAATAAGCACGAAAGTTGATCAGCACTCGAAAAACGTCTCACGCTGACACAACAAAAAAGACATGAGTCGCCTACGGTAACTATCACCTGGCATGCGTGTAAATACAAGGTATATAACTCCACCAGAGGAAATTTGATCAGAGATGTACCTGTGGTGGAGTTTATGTACCTTGTATTTACTCGCACTCGAGGTGATAGTTGCCGCAGGTGACTCAGGTTTTTGTTGTTTTGCCAGTGTGTCACGTCTTTCGAGCTGTAATTAACTCCCTTGTTTGTGGATTCGAAAATGGCATGATCTTGTCATTGAAAACTTCATTATCCTAAGGTCAGGCACTCAGTTGTCACGAGATGAAAAACTCTTTTGTCTTTGGTTCGAAAAGCCGGCTATCCTGTGGTCGGAAACGAACTTTCTTCCAGATAGAAAATACCACTGTTCTGAGGTCTGAAGTTTCATTTACTCAAGATCGAAACCGTGTTTTCCTGAGGTGCAAATCTTCCTTATTTTGCTCGAAAACTGCAATATTCTAAGGCCGAGAACGCCACATATCCCGAGGTCAACAATATCATTGTCCTGAGTTAGACACAGCCATTATCCTGATTTCAACAACATCGTTTTATTGTTTTTGTTTTTATTGT
Source organism: Alviniconcha marisindica (assembly GCA_018857735.1). Taxonomy (NCBI): domain Eukaryota; kingdom Metazoa; phylum Mollusca; class Gastropoda; family Provannidae; genus Alviniconcha; species Alviniconcha marisindica. The sequence goes on from JABMCL010001012.1 coordinate 799,827, forward strand.
GTTGTGTTTGTTTTATTGTTCATTTAACTTTGTGTGTTATTATTTTACGAGCCCGCCATGACCACAACAAAATTGCCCCTTGTGGGATGATTAAAGTTTTTTAAATTAATTTAATTCTCCTGAGTTAGACAGCCATTATCCTGATTCAACAACATCGTTGTCCTGAGTTAGACACAGACATTATCCTGATTTCAGCATCATTGTCCTGAGTTAGACAAAGCCATTATCCTGATTTCAACAACATCGTTGGCCTGATTTGGATACAGTCATTATCCTGATTTCAACAACGTCATTGTCTTGAGTTGGATACAGTCATTATCCTGATTTCAACAACGTCATTGTCCTGAGTTAGACACAGTCATTATCCTGATTTTAACAACATCGTTGTCCTGAGTCCTTATCTGGAAACTGAAAACTTCATTTTTATTCCTGCTGTCGGAAACCATATTTGTCAAAGGGCTGAAGTGCCATTAGTCTTGAGGTGAAAAGCTGCATCCCTTCAGTCCAACAACGGCACGTTGCCACAAAGCCGACTTCCAAGTCCCAAAAGCTAACCTAAGCCTACAGGTTTTGACCTCCTGAGTCCACCAAGCCATTGCCTACCCTCCAGGTGACGTATTATGTTTCTGACAAAGGACTTCCAGTTTGCATAACACTTCGTTTGATCTGCTTCAAGTCAGCAGTGTGAGGTAGCGCCAAGTTCCCAAAGTGAATGTGTGTGGACAACTTAAAGGGAACATGGGTATGTGTGGACAATTTAAAGGGAGCCCCAGGATCAGAAACACCACGAGTAAGGTCGATAGGAATAGAACACGGGAGACACCCATAGCAGTAGTTCAGTTAGTTTATGTTACGGAATTTACCTTGGATGGAATTTGTGTACCTTGTATTTACTTGCATGCCAGGTAAATGTTACTGTAGGTGATTCAGGTCTTTGTTATTTTGGTGTGATATCTTTAGAGCGCTAATTAACTTCCTTGTTTGTTGATTTATTGTTACTTTGTTAAACATTAATCGATATTTAGAAACACGGGCGTGAGCGGTGTCGTTTTGCGTCTGTGACGTCACGATCGAGGCTGACATGTGCGGCAGAAGTGTACATGACGTCATGAGGCAACCCGGTTTTGCTGTTCGTTGGTAAAGAGCCAACCAGTCTGTCTGAGAACCAGTCTGTGGAGGAACTAGAACATGCAATACAATCTGCCCCGCATAGAAAGGGTTAAACAAAGGTCGCCCATTCTGCAGTGAAGACAGAGCTCTCTGGTGGCAGTGAAGACAGACCTCTCTGGTGACAGTGAAGACAGACCTCTGTGGTGACAGTGAAGAAAGACCTCTGTGGTGGCAGTGAAGACAGCTCTCTGGTGACAGTGAAGACAGAGCTCTGTGGTGACAGTGAAGACAGAGCTCTCTGGTGTCAGTGAAGACAGACCTCTCTGGTCTGGTGACGGCGGAAACAGAGTGGTCTGGCGGCAGTGAAAACAGAGCTGTCTCGTCTGGTGATAGTAAAAACAGACCTCTGTGGTGGCAGTGAAGACAGACCTCTCTGGTCTGGTGACGGTGAAAACAGAGGTCTGTGGTGGCAGTAAAGACAGAGCTGTCTAGTGGCAGTGAAGATAGAGCTGTCTGGTGGCAGTGAAGACAGAGCTCTATGGTCTGGTGACAGTGAAAACAGAGTCCTCTTGTGGCAGTATAGACAAAGCTCTCTGGTCTTGTGACAGTGAAAACAGAGCTAACTGTCTGATCTGGTGACGTCGAAAGCAGAGTTCTATTGTGGCAGTGAAGACAGACCTCTCTGGTCTGGTGACAGTGAAAACAGAGCTAACTGTCTGATCTGGTGACGTCGAAAGCAGAGTTCTATGGTGGCAGTGAAGACAGACCTCTCTGGTCTGGTGACAGTGAAAACAGAGCTAACTGTCTGATCTGGTGACGTCAAAAGCAGAGTTCTGTGGTGGCAGTGAAGACAGACCTCTCTGGTCTGGTGATAGTGAAAACAGAGCTAACTGTCTGATCTGGTGACGTCGAAAGCAGAGTTCTATGGCGGCAGTGAAGACAGACCTCTCTGGTCTGGTGACAGTGAAAACAGAGCTAACTGTCTGATCTGGTGACGTCGAAAGCAGAGTTCTATGGTGGCAGTGAAGACAGACCTCTCTGGTCTGGTGACAGTGAAAACAGAGCTAACTGTCTGATCTGGTGACGTCGAAAGCAGAGTTCTATGGTGGCAGTGAAGACAGAGCTGTCTGGACTGGTGACAGTGAAAACAGAGATGTATGGTGGCAGTGATGACAGAGCTGTCTGGACTGGTGACAATGAAAACAGAGATGTATGGTGGCAGTGATGACAGAGCTGTCTGGTCTGGTGACTGAAAATTCTACTCAAGATGTCTTGAAGAGCACATTAGCCGGCTGTTTGTGGGTAGCGGGACCGTCGGTGTCATTGCTGTGGAAGGGATTTCAGAATCACTCACGGTCTTCCAAGATCTTCTTGTGGTCTGGGTCAGGCTCTTGCTATGGTTCTTTGAACACTGTGTTTGAACCAGTGGGACCATTTGCGATTACTGAAACTGAATGTTGACAGGAACTTCCAGTCAAAATTAAGGTGTTCGATTTCGTTTAATTATTATTAATTTTGTTGTTGCTGCTGTTGTTGTGGTGTGTTTGTGTCACTACGTGGTGTGTTTGTTTGTGTGTGTGTGTGTGTGTGTGTGTGTGTGTGTGTGTGTGTGGTGTGTGTGTGTGTGTGTGTGTGTGATTTGATAATCATCCGGCATTACTGTAGAGTCCTGGTGCAACTGTGGACAACCGTTAAACAATTTTTTCATTCGTTAATCCTGCTGCACACTAGTATGTAGTCATCGTCGGTCTCCCTGTACGTTGTGTGCAACTTTGGACTGTCTTCCGCTTGTTCTCTAGCCCTGGTAAAGGGGGGACCAGGAGTACTTACATTATCATTACTATTATTACTCTGAAAACAGAGTGCATGTGAGTTTGAGAAACAAAGGATAAGGCGATGTGGGTGACGCAAAATGATGGAGCGGTTTATTATCGTGAGACGATCAGACAGACCTGGGACGTTTCTGTTCACTTTGGTTCAGAGCAGTTAAAAATGGTATCTGAGTGCTCTGGCAAGCCCACATGCGCTTCGGTCCGTCTTTGCTACTGGCTAAATGCTGCACCATTGCTGGTAAGGGAACGTCTCCGACATCGGAGCTGACGGGACCACACCGTCTGTTGCTTCACCGTTACGCACTCATTTACTAGAGTGCTTCGATCGCTGTACTAAGGGAGGTGAGATTGGTTCCTAGTAGATGGACCGTTTTTATTACTTTCTTGTGGTCATTTCGCCAATATGTACCCATCTGTCCCGCGCTTATTGTATTGCGCAACAGCTGCCACCGAAGGCAAAAAAACAGACCATTGTGTTTTTATCCCTGTTTCATGTGTATGGTTGCAATCACCGGGGCTATAAGCCCTCGTTCTTGGACAAGGAGACTGCATATTATTGAGGACATGGGTTTACATCAGGTCATGCTTGTACAGTGCTGAGGACATGGGTTTACACGAGGCCATGCTTGTACAGTACTGAGGACATGGGTTTACACGAGGCCATGTTTGTACAGTACTGATGACATGAGTTTTCACGAGGCCATGCTTGTACAGTATTGAGGACATGGGTTTACATCAGGCCATGCTTGTACAATATTGAGGACGTAGGTTTACATGAGGCTTGCTTGTACTCACACCCTCTTTGTAGGGACACAGACACCTTAACTTCCTCCTGTGTGACATGCGCATGTTTCAGCCAATCAGAATATTTGATGATGTGCTATATGCACATGACCTCTGGTCATCTTGCACTGGAACGCAGAGCGTTGGTTGCTAGGTTCACCACTTCCCTGGTGCGGTATCACCGAATTCGTCACGTTACATTGTGCGGTGACGTTTTGGTGTGGAAGGGTGACAACCTGTACATGACATCGTGCGGGGTCAGTGTTGGTGTGGAAGTGTGACAACCTGTACATGACATCGTGCGGGGTCAGTGTTGGTGTGGAAGTGTGACAACCTATACATGACATCGTGCAGGGTCAGTGTTGGTGTGGAAGGGTGACAACCTGTACATGACATCGTGCGGGGTCAGTGTTGGTGTGGAAGTGTGACAACCTATACATGACATCGTGCGGGGTCAGTGTTGGTGTGGAAGGGTGACAACCTGTACATGACATCGTGCAGGGTCAGTGTTGGTGTGGAAGTGTGACAACCTATACATGACTGATCCGGCCAGCGCCGCAGAGCCCAACAAAACCACTGATGAAGTCTCACTGGTGTGTCAGAACCAATATATTAATGAAGTTTCAATGGCGTGTGCAAAATAAACCTTTTAATGAAGTTTCACTGGTGTGTGCAGAATCAACTTACTGATGAAGTTTCAATGGCGTGTGCAGAATAAACCTAATGATGAAGTTTCACTGCTATGTGCAAAATAAACCTGTTGATGAAGTTTCACTGGTGTGTGCAAAATAAACCTATTGATGAAGTTTCACTGGTGTGTGCAAAATAAACCTATTGATGAAGTTTCACTGGTGTGTGCAGAACACTTTAAGCTTGCGTGACAAAGGAGCTGTCTGCATTTCCGGGTACAAGCACTGACCACGCAGATGTTTAATGGCGTGAGCCAAACCCAAACAAGAAGTGTTGAGAAAACCGATGGTGATCAAACACTGTGCTGTTGACTCGCTGTCTGCACCGACAGTCATCACTGAAGCTGACAAGAACTGTGCGTGTTTTGCCGCTTGGCTGGAGACCAGTGGGAGGAGCTAGTCGCCTCAGTGTGAACCTGTCCACCACCCCCCCCCCCTCGCCCCCCCCCCCCAACAGCATAAAGTGCGTGTCCACTTTATTGACTGACACATGGGCGTGTCGCCGTGTGCTTCGTTAATGTCTCTCTCTCTCTCTCTCTCTCTCTCTCTCTCTCTCTCTCTCTCTCTCTCTCTCTCTCTCTCTCTCTCTCTCTCTCTCTCCATTTTTTTCTTCTGCAGTGTATATGATACTTAAGCAGTGGACAACCTAATGCTGATGATGGCTTCCCAGCTGAAGCACGCATAGTTTTCCATCGAGCCGCGAAGCCAGCGTAGAATTTCTGTCTGAAGTTCTTTCTGTCACAGCCGTTAGACTTGCCGTATCTTTTTTGATGCCTTGTGCGTGTACCTTCGACCACTAGCTACATGTACCTTCAGTTAACCACTAGCTACATGTACCTTCAGTTAACCACTGGTTACATGTACCTTCAGTCAACCACTGGTTACATGTACCTTCAGTCAACCACTAGCTACATGTACCTTCAGTTAACCACTGGTTACATGTACCTTCAGTTAACCACTGGTTACATGTACCTTCAGTTAACCACTAGCTACATGTACCTTCAGTTAACCACTGGTTACACGTACCTTCAGTTAACCACTGGTTACATGTACCTTCAGTCAACCACTGGTTACATGTACCTTCAGTCAACCACTGGTTACATGTACCTTCAGTCAACCACTGGTTACATGTACCTTCAGTCAACCACTAGCTGCATGTACCTTCAGTTAACCACTGGTTACATGTACCTTCAGTCAACCACTGGTTACATGTACCTTCAGTCAACCACTGGTTACATGTACCTTCAGTCAACCACTGGTTACATGTACCTTCAGTCAACCACTGGTTACATGTACCTTCAGTCAACCACTAGCTACACGTACCTTCAGTCGACCACTGGTTACATGTACCTTCAGTCAACCACTTGTTACATGTATCTTCAGTCAACCATTGGTTACATGTATTTTTGGTCAACCACTGGTTTGTGTACTTTCAGTCAACCACTAGCTACATGTACATTCAATCAACCACTGGTTACATTTACTTTGAGTCAACCACTAGATGCATGTACTTTCCATCAGCCACTGGTTACATGTACATTGAGTCAACCACTAGATGCATGTACTTTCTATCAACCACTGGTTACATGTACTTTGAGTCAACCACTAGAAGCATGTACTTTCCATCAACCACTGGTTACATGTACTTTGAGTCAACCACTAGATGCGTGTACTTTCCATCAATCAGTGGCTACATATGCAAGATGACTTAAAAATAGACTGTTGCTGATTTTGCTGTCCTCTTGTTCTTTCTTTTTTTCTTTCTTCTTCTGTTTCTTCTTCTTCCAGCTAACAGCACTGTTGCCATTGTCGGTGTCCATGTCTTGCATCACTGCTGACGATTTATTCCTTTTGTTCGCTGGCTTGTTTTCTTTCCCCCCGCTTAGGACATCAATGGTAAAACGATTCAATCTTGTTTTTATGTTGGAAAGACGAATGTTGACATCCGCTCCCCCCCCCCCTCCCCCTCCCCCTCCCCCCCCCCCCCCTCCTCCCCCTCATGTGATTAACCGCTGACCAGGAAGAGGCGAGTAGCGAGAGTAGATTGGAGGAGCGAACAGAGAGTTCATCAAACTGAAGTGCTGCAGGCTTTGTCCCGACGACATGCGGTCCGGACTGAGGCTCTGAAAGCCATGGAGTCCCGTTCTGATCAAAGATTTACAAGTCGGCTTCCCCTCAAAACAACACGCCGGCCTGCAGTTGTCTAGAAGAAACAAAAGCAAATCACAAGGGCTCAGTTTTGTGTTTTTGTTTTTGTTTGCTTATTGCTTTGTGTGTGCTGTGTGTGTGCGTGCGTGTGTGTGTGTGTGTGTGTGTGTGTGTGTGTGTGTGTGTGTGTGTGTGTGTGTGTGTGTGTGTGTGTGTTGATTGTATATATATGTGCATGCGCGCGCACGCGCTTCATTTTGTTGTTTTTGTTGTTGTTGTTTTTGCCATCTTCTTCTTTGTCCTAAAATTACCCTGTTTGGTTGAGAGTCGTTAACATCCAGTTACTAACAAACTCTTCTTCTTCTTTGTTTCTCTGTATGGTTTAGCTTCTTTGGCTTTTCGAGTGCACACGCCACATGACTATAATCTTTGTCAACCTGCATGCACGTTAGTGTCTGCTGCAATACCACTATAGATCGCAACTTGACTGTTAATAACATTGTGATTTTTATTGGATGTTGTAAACTGTACAAAAATAACTAACGAACGTCAGATCCTAGGTCCATTTCATCTCTATTAGAATGTCCTCATTAAACGTCGTCTTTAAGTTTTCCACTTCTCTAACGTCCTAATTTCCCCTCATCTCTCCACCCCCCCCCCCCCCCACCCCTTCTTCCCCCCCCCCCCTTTACTCATCATCTCTCCACCCCCACCCCCCTTCCCTCCTCATCTCTCCATTCCCCCTTCCCTCATCATTTTTCCACCCACCCACCCCATCCTTCCTCATCTCTCCACACAGCCACCCCTTCCCTCATCATCTCACCCCCCCCTTCCCTCATCATCTCTCTACCCCCCTCCATCATCATCTCACCACCACCCCTTCCCTCATCATCTCTCTACCCCCTCCATCATCATCTCTCCAACCCCCCTTCCCTCATCATCTCTCCACCACCCCTTCCCTCATCATCTCTCCACCCCCCTTCCCTCATCATCTCTCCGCCCCCCTTCCCTCATCATCCCTCCACCCCCTTCCCTCATCATATCTCCACCCCCCTTCCCTCATCATATCTCCGCCCCCTTCCCTCATCATCTCTCCACCCCCTTCCCTCATCGTATCTCCACCCCCCTCCGTCATCATCTCTCCACCCCCTCTTCCCTTATCATCTCCCCTCTTCCCTTATCATCTCCCCCCTTCCCTCATCATCTCTCCACCCCCCATTCCCTCATCATCTCCCCCCTTCCTTCCTCATCTCTCCACCCGCCCCCCCATCCCTCATCCTCCTCCACCCCACCCCCCTTCCTTCCTCATCTCTCCACCCCCCTTCCCTCATCATCTGTCCACCCCACCCCCGTCCCCCGCTTCTCTCTATCATCTCCCCCACCCCCACCCCCCACCCACACACACACACCCCTTTCCTCATCATCTCTGCACCCCCATTTCCCTCATCATCTCTCCACCCGCTTCCCTCGTCATCTCTCCACCACCCTTCCCTCATCATCCCCCCCCCCACACACACACACACCCCCTTCCCTCATCATCTCTGCACCCCCCTCCCTCATCATATCTCCACCCCCCTTCCCTCATCATCTCACCCCCCCCCCCCCCCCTCATCATCTCTCCACCCCCTTTCCTCATCATATCTCCGCCCCCCTTCCGTCATCATCTCTCCACCCCTTCCCTCATCATATCTCCACCCCCCTTCCCTCATCATCTCTCCACCCCACCCCCCCTTCCCTCATCATCTCTCCACCCCCCTCCGTCATCATCTCTCCACCCCCCTTCCCTCATCATCTCACCACTCCCCTCCCTCATCATCTCTCCACCCCCTTCCCTCATCATCTCTCCACCCCCCCTTCCCTCATCATCTCTCCACCCCCCCCCCTCATCATCTCTCCACCCCCACCCTCCTTCCTCATATCTCTCCACCCCCCACCCCCCTTCCCTCATCATCTCTCCACCCCTTCCCTCATCATTCTCCACCCCCCCTTCCCTCATCATCTCTCCACCCCCTTCCTCATCATCTTTCCTCCGCTGCTGTGATCATATTTAGTGGCACAGTGTAAGCTTTTATACATATGTAAATATATGCAAGCATAATTTTAGCATAACTGTTTCATTATGCTGTCATTTACACCGTGTAGGATGTTACATTTTCTCCGGATTTGTTGCTTGAATTAAGTCTTGTACAGAGCTGCAAACAGGCAATAAATTCAGCTACATCATATGTATATAGCGTTGGAAGGGAATTGTACGGGTGAGTGTTTGCCTTCATGTGCTTCTTTACTGTACTGGCCGTGTGTCTGATATTGAATAGTTTTTCAGCCTGCATGCACACGCACAGACACCTACCATACACACACACATACACACACACGCGCGCGCGCGCACGCACGCACACAAACACACACGCACGCACGCACGCATGCACACACACACACGCACGCACGGACACACGTACGCACGCACGCATGCACGCCACCACACACACACACACACACACACACACACACACACACACACACACACACACACACACACATTTACACGCGTGCAACATATAGGTATTTACTTCAATACATTCGGTCGCACCTACACAAACATCCATGCATGACATATAAATAGGTTCAGAGTGGCAAATAATACATAACGAATGCATATCTAATATGCCAAATCCCTCTAAGATACATGTGCGAGGTTCAAAGCGCTATACATGAAGCATTACAACAGTACAGTCTAATTTAACAATGCATTACATCACTCTATCCTGCACTCTCTCCCCCCTCCCCCCCCCCCCCCCCCCCCCCCATTCACGACATCGTGTCTCAATGTGCCGGGCTGTCACTCACCGAGCAGCTTCAACCAATCAGAACGTCACACACAATTGAGCGCCAAAATGAGTGAGTGGCCAGCGTGTTTGCCTCAGCGGATGAAGAAGAGCAGACGACAGGTGGATTGTGAACACACCCTTCAGGTAAGCAGGTTCGTTGATGACGAGAGCTGTCAGCAGCAATCAAATGAGGCAAATTACAATCAGTTCCACGACGGACGATCACACATGTCTGTCAAATCATCGTACATTCACCAGTCGGCACAGTACCACATGACGGTTAGATCGAAAGCTTGTGAGAACATAACTGGGGAGGTTGGAGAGAGAGAGAGAGGGGGGGGGGGGAGAGAGAGAGAGAGAGAGAGAGAGAGAGAGAGAGAGAGATCAGCGCCGAACCCTGTGTTACGCCAGTCAGTGCAGTTGCTCAAACCTCTCCTACATTCGGAACATAAAAATGGCCATGATTTTACACTTCCATTTGATACCACCAATTACTTCAGCCTTTCACCTTCTTTTGCGTGTGCACGGCGGTGAAGGACGGTTAGGGAGTGCACGGTTTGTCAGTCTAACCACCTTTCTAACCGTGGCTGCCAAAATATTTCCGGCAGTGAAGTGTGCAGCAAAATGAGATAACTTACAATTGATTACGAAGCGGCGGCGCTGCCACTGGCAGGCTATAGAGACAGTGTTCCTTCAGTCCGGACCGCCGCTCTTGGCCCCTTTCATACGCGTGAGATTCTTTCGGTTTCCATGACAACTCTTGGAGCTTTACGAATGCCTTTTAACCTATTCCCAGATGGTCTGATTAGCACACATGGCTAAAAGATTCTGATGTGGCACAGTAGGGGGCTTGGTAACGGCTGAGAGAAATGGGGGAATAGCTGAATGCTCCGTGATACTGCAGCTTTTATAGAGCATAGATTCTGAGAGTGCCAAAGAATCATATCTACATGTGTATAATACGTATCATAATTACCTAGACAGTTACTCCGCTTGATGTGGCAAGTTCTTAAATCTCGAAGAAATCTCGTGACCATTGATTGGAAGGTTTTCCGGTTAGCCTACAATAACACGAAAAAACAAGACAGTCCAAAACAAGACACTTATACCTGAACACCGAGCGGGTCTCGTGCGTTTTAATCACTACGTTGACTGGACCTGGAAGGTGGAAATTATAAAGGCATAAATTCCCGGCAATGAGCGAAGCATGTATGAATACCATAATTATAAACTGGTTTATTATGACCTACTCCAGGCTTTAGAGCTGTATCTATTAACTCAAAGAGGATGCAATACTTTAACATCGCCGGGTTCTCAACAGACGGAGCTGAATTTCTGCGTTCGTGGTGCCTCAGTCCGCGGTTCGCAACCGTGGCACAAAAATCGTTGGATATGAGTACAGTTCAGTCCATCCCAGTTCAAGATGGCATCCATGCGCTGGGAAAAGCCCATATGTGCTCCACCCCGTCTCTCAGAAGTTTCCGATCTTCAGAGACGCAAGTCTCTTGGTTGCCTTTCCCGCCAGTGTGTCTGCTGGTCCTATGCCTTGATGCCGGAATGTCCAGGGCAGCGCATCCACACAAGTCTTCCGAGGTGGATGTCGAACAGTGCCACATTATGCCAGTCTGGGCTTCTCATTCTACTTTTCAATTTATGCAGCAAGTTCGTTGAAGCTGTGAGGATGATGGCCTGTGTGGTCTGACAGTCACCTATTGAGGTAATCCAGCAGAGAGCATAATGTGTGACAGCTTCCACCTCCATTGTCAAGCTGGAGGTTGAAACTGTATAGGCTGCACTGTCTTTGTGGATGATGATGACGATGATTGCTTTTCTACCGCTATTCTCCGCTCTCGAGCAGACTCGCTGCGCTCGCATGTGATTCTACACGAGTGACTAGCTTTTTATAGTGCGTTTTTGAATATCCACCGAAGTGGTTTACTTACAGCATTGGCATGGCTGGTGCCACATGAAACTGCTGCCGTCTCGGCGCAAGTTCTGTGTACACCATACAACCATGCACCATGTCACTTCATGCAAAGCCACATACGTAAGGTGTATGTGTGTTTAGCTGTAACATGCCACCTGCACTTCTGGCAGAATGACTGGGATCTTTTACGTGCTACTGCGGTAACACGGGGGTGGAACGGATACCGAAATAAGAGTCAGCACAGAAAGGTGACCCTGGAGAAGAAAATTCTCCCGCCGCTCTTGCAAGGATTCGAACCCGCGACCTTTCCGTCACGAGTCTGGCGCTCTAACCACTGAGCTATCCCCGCTCCACCATGATGGATGGATGACGGTGTCACTTTGCCTGGCAGTGAAGCCCCACCCTGACTGGTGTTTAGTGACTGAGCCATCAGTGTACAATACACGATTCTGCGGTTTTTGCCATTTTATTGAATGAGAAGTTTGTTTTCTGATTCAGTATTTCATGCTGGCTATTCTCAACAATGGGGCTTTTCCAAGTTTGCCGGAATCAGTTTGGGCAACTTTCCCACTGCTTGGTTTGCTTGAGCTTTGTCAGCTGGCATACTTGCAATATCGATTCATCTGCTTGACCCATCCAAGACTTGCCCCGTCCCAGTCTGCATCCTCTTGTGTCTTTCACGGCTTCATTGAATGGGTTGTGAATTGTACATAAAAAAATAGTTAACTTATCCACCGACTCGACTTCAGTTTGTGCCGGAGTATTGCCAGCTTTGGGGATAGGCTACAGTGTTATTTTTAAACTTTAGGGAAAGGCTACAGTGTTATTTTCAAACTTTAGGGATAGGCTACAGTGTTATTTTCAAACTTTAGGGATAGGCTACAGTGTTATTTTCAAACTTTAGGGATAGGCTACAGTGTTATTTTTAAACTTTAGGGAAAGGCTACAGTGTTATTTTTAAACTTTAGGGATAGGCTACAGTGTTATTTTTAAACTTTAGGGAAAGGCTACAGTGTTATTTTCAAAGTTTAGGGATAGGCTACAGTGTTATTTTTAAACTTCATTTTCTTTAAAAGACGCTCTATGTTTAATGAGCCGAAGAGGGTTATGTCTTGGGCTGTCAAAGGGCAAGGTGAAGAGCATTTCGCGCGCTGCTCGTCCGCTGCCACTTGTCCCGCGTGCACATCTACTGCACAGACGGCTGCTGGCGCTCACCACACGGCCTCGACGGAGGCGTGTGAGTGGTGATGGAGCTGGCTGACGTAAAAGCCCAGGGAGAGGAGAATGGCGACGGAGAGGCGGCGCTGGGTTACGGGCTGGCCAGGTTGGGGTAATTGAAATTGCCAAGGTGTTTTCA
>JABMCL010001012.1:815000-855000 GCA_018857735.1 Alviniconcha marisindica
CCACCAGGCAGAAAGGTATCTTAATGACATTACAATAAAGAAACTCAGGGATACTCTGATAAGACTACGGCTTGGTATAAACGAACTTGGCGTAAACAAACGCTTCCAACCTGAACATGCAACAAAGACGTGTCCTTTCTGCCCAGGTGTCCTGGAAGACGAAATTCACTTCTTGTTTTTATGTCCTGTTTATGCTGAAGTCTGATATAAATACTTGATGGAGTTTACTGACAATGATGCTGAACCCTCTCTTAATTCTGTATTTGAAGACCCAAGTATTGATGCTACCAGGAAAGTTGCAATGTTTGCTTGACACGCTTTGAAGCGCAGAGAAGAAATCCTGGCTTCGTAACTCTGTACTTGGGTGCAACTGTCAAGCAATGGGATATATGTACTATGCTAGTTATCCAGCACTCTGTACGAATGTGATGTATCTTGTGCTGATGGCTATACAATGTGAAACGGTAAAAGTACGCAGAACGATGTACATCGTCCATCAAATCGTTGGAGATACTGCTGAAGTGTAATATACGTTCACCCCCCCCCATCCCTCCTCCTTGATATGGGTCGGTGGCCTTCACAATAAACCATGTGTCAGTCTCTCTCTCTCTCTCTCTCTCTCCTCTCCTCTCTCTCTCTCCCTCTCTCTCTCTCTCTCTCTTTCTTCTCTCTCCTCTCTTCTCCTCTCTCTCTCTCCTTCCCTCTCTCCTCTTCTCTTCTCTCTCTCTCTCCTCTCTCTCCTCTCTCTCTCTCTCTCCTCTCTCTCTCTCTCTCTCTCTCTCTCTCTCTCTCTCTCTCTCTCTCTCTCTCTCTCTCTCTCTCTCTCTTTATCCTTGTGCAATAAAGTATCTCTCTCTCTCTCTCTCTCTCTCTCTCTACCTATAAATACTCTCCTCTCTCTCTCTCTCTCTCATCCTCTTCTCTCTCTCCTCTCTTCTCTCTCGCCTCTCTCTCTCTCCTCTCTTCCTCTTTTTCTCTCCTCTCTCCTGCAATAGTCCTCTCTCTCTCTCTCTTTCCTCCCTCTCTCCTCCCATCTCCTCCTTTCTTCTCTCTCGCTCCCTTCTTCTCTCTGTTCCCCTACCCTACCACATCTGTTTGCTGTTCCCTTCATGTTTGTCTGTCTCTCTGATCTCCTTGCGTACTACCAGCACTGTTTGCTGTTCATTCAGTTTCCTCTGCCACAGCCTGACTCCTGCAGCGAACAGTCCCCAGGCCACTAACAGTAAATCACACTTCTGCTTGTTGTCGGGTGAATTCTAAGCGCTGATTAATATACATGGGGTATGTCACCCAGCCGGTAAGCCTGGCGCCCTTTGGGGAAACGTTTAGTGTCGGTTAGCCCGCTGCTTCCTTTGCCGTTACGTCAGCACTGTCAGAGAAAATGTTGAACACACACACACACACACACACACACACACACACACACACACACACACACACACACACACACAAGCGACAGACTACAACACACACACACACAACAACCACAACACACACACACACACACACACACACACACACACACACACACACACACACACACACCGAGGAACAGACTAACAAACAAACAAACACATACACACACACACACACACACACACACACACACACACACGAACAGACTAACAGACCAACACACACACACACACACACACACACACACACACACCACACACACACACACACACACACACACACACACACACACACACACACACACACACACATACACACACACACACACACAACAGACTAACAGACCAACACACACACACACACACACACACATACACACACACACACACACACACACACACACACACACACACACACACACACACATACACACACACACACACACACACAACAACACACACACACACACACACACACACACACACACACACACCACACAACACACACACACACACACACACACACACACACACACACACACACACACACACACACACACACACACACACACACACACACCAAAAACACACACAACAACAAAGAACAACACACACACACACACACACACACACACACACACACACACACACACACACACACACACACACACACACACACACACACACACACACACACTGTCTGCTGATATGTGGTCTTGTTGGAGGTACCTTACAGCTGGATGGAAAGTTATTCTGTCAAACGGTTTGAAGCAAGCTGAGATGCTATCAGTAGTTTGTGTACGACTGAATTGTGAAATGTGATTAAAGAAACAAGTAATCGTTGTAGCCAGTGAAATGTGATTAAAGAAACAAGTAATCGTTGTAGCCAGTGAAATGTGATTAAAGAAACAAGTAATCGTTGTAGCCAGTGAAATGTGATTAAAGAAACAATTAATCGTTGTAGCCAGTGAAATGTGATTAAAGAAACAAGTAATCGTTGTAGCCAGTCGTAGAAACCACTGAGCAGCTCAGCCTGTCAATACTCAGTGAGGATTGTTGCAAAGATACAAAGAGACGTCACTGTTGAAAAACAAATTTACGTTTGGCATTTGTCCTACTGCTTCTGCTGCTGCTGCTGCTGCTGGTGATCATGATGGTGGTGGATGTGGCGATGATGATGATGATGATGATGATGATGATGATGATGATGATGGCGGTGGTGGTGATGGTTGTGGTGGCTGTGATGATGATGATGATGATGATGATGATGGTGGTGTGTGGTGGTGGTGGTGGTGGTGGTGGTGGTGGTGATGAGGATGAGGACGATGATGATGATGATGGTGAAACGTAGGTTGTCCAAAGCCCAACAGTGTGGTGATGAAAATGAAATGTTTAGGAGCACAATTCAACAATTTCCCCGAATCGGTATGCCAATGTATGCCAACTGTGCGAACGTCAGACAAGCTGTGCAGTTGAACTTTACTCTCAGATCATTGCTTGCTGATGCAACAGCACGCTGCTGGGATTGCTGTCAACTGGCCCCAAGTCAGCCACAAGCCCAACCCCTCAGTCTCTTTCAACACTGCCCCAATATCAATATGTGCATGCAAAGCAGGATGAACAGCTATTCTTGAAACTGCAGTTCAGTCACGCTTCCGGATCACCTATGAGATCAATATTGACCGCAGGACATTGCACGCTTGCGTGTGCATGTGTGTGTGTGTGTATGTGTGGGTGTTTGTGGGTGTGTGTGCGTGCGTGCGTGCGTGCGTGCGTGCGTGTGTGTGTGTGTGTGTGTGTGTGTGTGTGTGTGTGTGTGTCGTGTTTAAGTCGGTGTGTAGGTGTCTATGTGTGTGTCTGTTCAAATTAAATTTAGAAGCACTTTATTATTCATGATAAATGCATAATGTAAACATTTGTCCTCTTTTTCTCTCAAATTAAGTCACAACCCTAAACAATTAACCCGTTCAAAATAGCAGAGGTGAAAGTCAAAGCTTATAAACCAAGTAAGACTGAGTGGGGCAGAGTAAAACATCGTGTGCGTGATTATATGTGTGCACGAACAGACTTACAACTATACTGCTCATGCATCGAAGGTCTTTCTGACTTGCTTTATTTCAATATGCAACCCGAAGACAAATTTCCGTTCTTTCATTGATTTATTTTTTGCTGTGAACAATAATCAAACATCTGTCGCACTTTAGAGTCCGATGCAACACGTGGTGCCTGTGCCTGTCGACATCTTCACGACGCAGATCCCTCCACGACAAAACCAGACAATAATACTATATATACTACGTCATTCGATCGCACGTCATCTGCACCCATTACACGTCATTAGCCCGCTTAAGCGCGCGCCGCCTTCGTTTACATGAGCTGTTTCCCGACTCCGATAATCCCTTAGGCAGAGTCTCTCCCTGGGGCCTGACGAGCGCGTGTTTTGACATCCCTAACTCATGCTCGCTTCCGGGAGGGGCGTGCTGCTCATTAAGGCGGTGATCGGAAAACCTCCGACCCGTCACACCCTCAGCGAGCCGCCCACTACCTGTCCAAACACCGCACACACGGAGGACTGATTAAGGCCGGGGTACCAGGTTCGGGGAGGGGGTGGGGTGGGGACGGGGGGGTGGGGGTGGGGGCTTTGTGTGCCGTTTGATGTTGAGAAGCTCGGCTTAGTGGAGGATGGATTCAACGTGATGTCGGTTAATGCTTTTCTCCTCTGACTCAGCATCGGAGCGCCGGGTTTGGGGTGTAGGTAATGGTGTTAATCTCGTGCTCTCTTTGTGTGTGTGTGGGGGGGGGGGGGGGATGCACACCGGTCAGGTCTAATGGCTGGGCGCGCTGTCCCGTTTTGCTTTGTTCCACGCTGCAGTGGCCGACATGGTCTCAAGCTTGAACTCCGGCAGGAGAGGCAGACGGGGATCTTTGCTATATCGGAACTTTACACCAATAAGTACACGGAAGAGATCGAATCCACACAGAAATGGCTGCGCGCTTCGTCCTCAATCACTGTCACAACACGGCCAGTGTCAGCGCGCTGATAAGCCGGTTGAACTGGCCCAGCCTCCAAGAGAGTACGGCGACGCTTGTTGTGCTGTGGAAACTAACGGACAACCTGGTCCACACTGACGTCATCGGTAGCAAATTACGGCCACCGCAACACCGTCAACGCGGAGGCCATTGCCAGCAACTCCAACAACCACAGCGCCTCACTGGGTACAGTTTTAACTGCTCCCCAGAACCATTAAATAATGGAAGGAGCTGCCACCAGACGATGCAGCCGCCGACACTCCGGATACCTTTGTGTGCTGAAGATGCACCAGCTTTTTTAGCTTCTTCTTCCCCTCCCCCCCCCCCCCCGCCCCCAACTCCTCACCCCCATCATCCCCCGTCTCTTCTTCACGTGTGCTGCAGACCCCACAAGGACAGAACAATCAAGCTGGTGATAGTGGTCGCAAAAAAACGGGGAATAAAAAACTGCGGGCAAAGGTTTTGAATGACTGTGAGAGACAGACAGACTGACTGACTGAGTCATTGACTGACTCACTCACTCATTCACTCTCTTACTGACTGACTGACTGACTGACTGACTGGCTGACAGAGAGAAGCGGGAGGGGGCGGGGGGGGGGGGGGGGGTGTGCAAGGAGAAAATGACCGAAACAACTCTGACAAACCTCGCGGTTCCTTCGATCCGGTGGCCTCCCTCTTCCTAGCCATCCTAAATGACTCCATTCATCCAGTCGTTACGAGCCGGTTGCACAGTGGAGGACTATGATTAAGAAACTCATCTCCATTGCCAGTTTACAGGTCTCCCGGACACTGACGAAGGAGAGATCTCCCTATTTATCACCAAAGCTTTCCTTTTCCGGCCTATCTTCTTGCACACGCCCTCTGGTCTGTGTAGGCAGGACCAGTCAGCACTCATTCTGTCAGCGGCCGTGGTTGGTTGGTTCTCTGTATTCAATCCGTCTTCGGTTTGCCGAAGCGTGGCGTCTTTCAGCTTCCTTTGCACGCCATCAACCTGTTTGCTGGGATGATGGAGGAGTCGTAAGTTGTACAGTCCATCTGTCAACACTGAGTCGTACAGTAAAAGCTGTTTCTCTTACTCTGCTTCAACCTAATCCTGCTCTTACACTGCTTCAACCTTCAACCTATAAGTACTGAAAACCCATGTTGTTGTTTTTCAGCATAACACTGACTGTGTGTGTGTGTGTGTGTGTGTGTGTGTGTGTGTGTGTGTGTGTGTGTGTGTGTGTGTGTGTGTGTCTGTGTCTGTGTGTCTGTGTCTGTGTGTGTGATAAGCAGGTTATATGTGCTTGACTCAGTGCGTCTGTGACACTTGTATACTTCGTATCAGTGTTCAGTGTTGTTAATAATTGCAACGCGCTATGCCCTCTTGTGAAAATGGGGCGCTTCATAATTGTAAGTTATTGTTATTGTCATAAATAAACTCTGTTTAGAAATTGGTTCCCGATCACTTGAACGACCTGACGATCAGGCAGCCACGACTGACATGGCTATGTGAAGGCACAAGAGTGGGACTTTGCCCCAGGCGTGTGGATGTAGATAGGAGGTCGAGTCACTCAGAGACAAAGGCGGACAGTAACTTCAGCATACACTATGTAATCAAAATAAACTTCTATTTATTTATTTGGGGTGTTACTGTAGTGAGCTGCGCGCGCTGGGCTCAAAGTACCACCTCCCAAAGTTACCTCCTCACGAACTTTCGATTTGACCGCCCTGTGGTATTGTGGTGACTGGTGGAATGCACGATCTGACCGCCATGTGGTATTGTGGTGACTGGTGGAATGCACGATCTGACCGCCCTGTGTACTGTGTTGACTGGTGGAATTCACTATCTGACCACCATGTGGTAATGTGTTGACTGGTGGAATGCACGATCTGACCACCATGTGGTACTGTGTTGACTGGTGGAATGCACGATCTGACCGCCATGTGGTAATGTGTTGACTGGTGGAATGCACGATCTGACCGCCATGTGGTAATGTGTTGACTGGTGGAATGCACGATCTGACCGCCATGTGGTCCTGTGTTGACTGGTGGAATGCACGATCTGACCGCCATGTGTACTGTGTTGACTGGTGGAATGCACGATCTGACCGCCATGTGTACTGTGTTGACTGGTGGAATGCACGATCTGACCGCCCTGTGGTAATGTGTTGACTGGTGGAATGCACGATGATTGAGAATGAGTGCAGCATTCAGATGGGTGTAATTTGCCTCCCTTAGTCAGTGCAGGCGATGTCTCTTGTCCCCAGTGGACGTGCGCTTTAGGCCTACCTATCGTGAGGACTGTGTTCGGAATCCACCCGTCTTCCGCCCTGTCCCTCGACTGGAGCCTGTCGCGCAAAGCCTGTCTTCGGGTTTTTCGCGCGGAGTATGTAACGTTTTGATTGGCTGAAGATGCTCAAGTGATTGGCAGCTTGGAATTTCCAGTTACTGAGCGTCCTTCAAGCTACATTGGAAACTGTCTCCCTGGTTTACTGTGAACATTACATGGGGCTGTTCAACACAGACCTGCAATGCGGCTTCAGCTCATGCCTGGTCTCCATCGCTGAAAGAAAAGCGGCTTCACTGGCCCTATTTCTGATGGGCCAGTGGCAGAGGCTAATCTCCCTGTTGAATCAGCGCTGGCCCAGAATGTTTACCCCTGTATACTCTTCAGCACACAGAGTGATTGCCCCCTGCACGAAAGGCCGTTTTTGTCTTTTTGCCACAATCTCCCCAATTTCTTTCTTGTGTGAAAAATGGAGACAAGATCCGACTTACTGAGAAAGCCTGATCCAAAAACACTTGTTTTTTGCCCGACAGACTCCACTATGTACGGAATTTGCTTCTGCACGACAGATTCCACTATGTACGGAATTTGTTTCTGCCAGACTCCACTATGTACGGAATTTGTTTCTGCCAGACTCCACTATGTAACCGACTATAAGGAATTTGAAACACGCATACACAACGCATTGCTTTATCCTTATATGTGCGTTGTACTAGCGACGTTTTGGTGAAGCAACACAAGTCGGTATCTGTTTTTCAGTCCAACTCCATTCTTCCTTTCATGAAGATTGTATCGTTCATTTTGAACACTGGAAGTGGAAGAACTGCATATTAGATAGCAGGCAAACAGTAAGCTGTAATGAAGTGTGAGGGAAGCTAGGAAGGACGTTGGTTTTAACGCCCAGTCAGTGATGACGTTAAATCAGGGCCAAACGTGTGAGAGAAGCAAGGAAGGACGTTGGTTTTAACGCCCAGTCCGTGATGACGTTAAATCAGGGCCAAACGTGTGAGAGAAGCAAGGAAGGACGTTGGTTTTAACGCCCAGTCAGTGATGACGTTAAATCAGGGCCAAACGTGTGAGAGAAGCAAGGAAGGACGTTGGTTTTAACGCCCAGTCAGTGATGACGTTAAATCAGGGCCAAAAGTGTGAGGGGCTTACGTTTAACGCTCTCGCAATACCCCCCCCCCCCCCAGCCCCCCCCCCCCCCCCCCCCCCCCCCCCCCCTCCCATCCGCATCATCGAAAGTATATAGGAAAAACGGTTGTGTAGGTCTTAATTTTAGATAGCATTTATATGACGATATTCTGTTACACTGAACGCTCTCGCAATGAAAAAATATCATTCATCAAAAATATTTAAGAAAATTAGGTTGTGCGGTCTTAAAGTCGATAACATTTATATAGCCATACTCTCTGTTGTACATACATTCCTGTGCTATCACTGCAGTGCTCCTAACTCCGTCATTCAGCACTGAAACACTTGTTAAAAGTCTGTTCCGTGTTCAACGACTTAAACACACACACAAAAAACTCATTTAATTGTATCCATGGTCACCGTAATTCCTACACTTTCACGCACCGTTCTCAAGTGTGGTACCAACCTTATCAGTTTACAATGCTTATCTCGTTCTACCAACTTTATCAGTTTACAATGCTTATCTCGTTCTACCAACTTTATCAGTTTACAATGCTTATCTCGTTCTACTAACTTTATCAGTTTACAATGCTTATCTCGTTCTACTAACTTTATCAGTTTACAATGCTTATCTCGTTCTACTAACTTTATCAGTTTACAATGCTTATCTCGTTCTACCAACTTTATCAGTTTACAATGCTTATCTCGTTCTACCAACTTTATCAGTTTACAATGCTTATCTCGTTCTACTAACTTTATCAGTTTACAATGCTTATCTCGTTCTACTAACTTTATCAGTTTACAATGCTTATCTCGTTCTACTAACTTTATCAGTTTACAATGCTTATCTCGTTCTACCGACTTTATCAGTTTACAATGCTTATCTTGTCCCACCAACTTTCTGGCGAGGGCAACACGTGTATTAGGACTGTATTGCAACACGTATATAAGGACTGTATAACAACACGTGTATTAGAGCTGTGTGGCAACACGTGTATTAGGACTGAAAAGCTGTATAACAACACGTGAAATTAGGACTGTATAGCAACACCTGTATTAAGACTGTGTGGCGATACGTGTATTAGGACTGTGTTGCAACACGTGTATTAGGACTAGATAGCAACACATGTATTAGGACTGTGTGGCAACACGTGTATTAGGACTGTATAGCTGTCTAGCAACACGTGAAATTAGGACTGTAGGGCAACACCTGTATTAGGACAGGATGGCAACACGTGTATTAGGACTGTATAGCAACACGTGTATTAGGACTGTATGGCAACACGGGTATTAGGACTGGATGGCAAAACGTGTATTAGGACTGTATAGCAACACGTGTATTAGGACTGTGTGGCAACTGAACAAAGTGAACTACAAGTGATGCGGACAACACTCGTGCCGTCCGTCCTGCCAACTTCTTCGGACGCACACTCCGCGCATCGCTTTCCGGCACCTTCTCCGCGCCTCACTTTCCGGCACCTTCTCCGCGCCTCGCTTTCCGGCACCTTCTCCGCGCGTCGCTTTCCGGCACCTTCTCCGCGCGTCGCTTTCCGGCATCTTCCTCCAAACTCTGCCAGATTCAGTTACGCCACTGAAGGGGCACTTTTTTTTATCTCCGCGCAGCTGTCCACCGACGCGGTCAGCGCCTTCCGAAAGGTTTGGGTACTGATAAGACTGTGGAAGCAACCTAGCGCCCAAGCACGCACGTAAACATGAGGCGCATCCACCCCGGGTAAAAAAAGAGTTCCGTCTCGATTCAAACGTTTGTGGTTTTATTTGAGCTGGCGTAAGCAACATGGTCAGTTATAAAACAAACGTCTAATTTGAGTTGTTTGTAACAAACTTACTACTGAGCACCGACAAAAGAAAAACTGCTCGTTAGCTGACAGTTTTCTGGACCCCATGGCGTAACTAAACACGGCAGTGGTTGAAGGAAGGATGTCGTAAACCAGCGCTTGGAGTTTGCTTCGGACGCTGACCAAGGCTGCTCCAGGCGACAAGCGACCATCCGTCAGCCGCACCATGCAGTCACCCGGTGGAAGCCTCTACATTCGGCACCTCTACCATCAAGGAATTTTGTCTTCCAGATCCGCTGCAGACTGGCCTGCCAAAGCTCTGACTTTGTGTACCTTTCTACCGCGATACAGGGCAACAGTCACAATAGGTACGGGTAGCAAAGAACACGCTCAAAACCAGATGCTACCAGCTCTGCTCTAAGTCAACAAAAACACGGGCAGCTTAGTTGCCGAATACTTCAGCCAAGCAGACAGCGGTATCCTAAACGGGAAGTGTATCGCAGCGGAGAGGGTGCATTGAGAGGACTCTGAGGGCAGGCATGGGAGACATGCTTCTAAATGAACGAACTCAAAATCTCTCACTGAATGACTTCATGGTTCCCCAAGTGATGCAGTGACACAATACCCTTCGCTTCGGCCCTCGCCATTGTGTGTGTGTGTGTGTGTGTGTGTGTGTGTGTGTGTGTGTGTGTGTGTGTGTGTGCGTGCGTGCGTGTGTGTGTGTGTAAAATCCAAGGTCCCGGGCCAACCATCCGAGCAGCTTCATCCAACAAGAACGTCACGATTAAAATTCCGCGCGCAAAAAGCCTGAAGTGTTGCTGCCATGTTTGGCCAAGAACTCTGGGCCAAAGCCTAGCAAGAGAGTGAAGGACTGGAGGATTTATGAACAAAGACCAAGCTAGGAACAGAGACAGACAGATAGGTATCACTGATTGGACTAGACGGCGTCTATCAACTGGTGTCAAACGGTCAGACACACTGAGACACCGTCCAACGGCCAGCAGGAGCCAGCGCCAATGTTGCTGTCGCTCTCACCTCCTCCTCGTAAACTTTATCTTTTCCTCCTCTTCCACCCCCCACCCCAACACACATCTTCTTGTAGCACTTCATGTTCTATGTGTTCCTTAAGCCTGATCAGCCCAGTGTAGGTAGTGTGATGCACTAAGAGGAACTAGTTGAGTTCAAACCACAGAACGACGAGGTTCTACCTGAAACTTAGCTGTCACGGAGATTTCACCGCTGTCAGTTCTACCTAAAATATAGCTGTCAGGGAGATTTCACCGCTGTTAACTCTACCTAAAACAGCTGTCACGGAGATTTCACCGCTGTCAGTTCTACCTAAAACATAGCTGTCAGGGAGATTTCACCGCTGTTAACTCTACCTAAAACATCTGTCACGGAGATTTCACCGCTGTCAGTTCTACATAAAACTTAGCTGTCACGGAGATTTCACCGCTGTCAGTTCTACATAAAACTTAGCTGTCACGGAGATTTCACCGCTGTCAATTCTACATAAAACTTAGCTGTCACGGAGATTTCACCGCTGTCAGTTCTACATAAAACTTAGCTGTCACGGAGATTTCACCGCTGTCAATTCTACATAAAACTTAGCTGTCACGGAGATTTCACCGCTGTCAGTTCTACATAAAACTTAGCTGTCACGGAGATTTCACCGCTGTCAATTCTACATAAAACTTAGCTGTCACGGAGATTTCACCGCTGTCAGTTCTACATAAAACTTAGCTGTCACGGAGATTTCACCGCTGTCAACTCTACCCACAACGCTTTATCACCCGGTAGCCTAGGTTCACAGACTTCGAGTCAGATAACTGAAGGCAGAGTTGCCAGGTTCTCACATTATTTAGTTAGTTCCAGACGTATAAAAGGTTGAAAAGAATGCTATGTATTGTGACAAAATACAACATAGCATGTTGATAAATAGCGTTCAAGCTGCGCATACTGCCCTCCAGCTAGCATGTCCTAACTGCTCGGCAAGAGTCACAGGACACGAAACGTAATGGACAATCGTCGATAAAACAGACCGACGCCAATAACTGAGTGATGTGCGCGGGACCCCAGTTGAACAATGTAAGCTATGACTGCATGCCGGAAGATAAAGAAGTCATCACCGCCCCAAGCAGACTGAGCCAAGAGACTCCTCTCCATACAAAACACGTCATTTCAACCGCTGATCTGCTCATTTCTACACACAAGCACACGCGCACCTTCATTACGTCAGTCTTGGAAAATCGATTTTGGGACTACGTATCGTATCGTTCGGACAAAGGACCCTCCGTGATGCGATTTATTTACTACAACAAAGGCACTTGGGGCCCAGGGGTTTATTCTTATTCCTTGTCCCCTTCACACTGGTATCAGTATGTTTGCATATGAATTTAACATGGAGATTATGAGAGAAAAATAATGACACAGAAAAAGGTAGTATTACATTTACATGCTATTTTAACGCCTTCGTTGCATCTCTACGTATTATACGTGATTCTTTAAGACGAGCTGGGCATTATTTCAAAGGCTCCCAATAAAGCTTTTGTTTATGAACTCCTTGCATATCAAATGGCTTTCTTACACACACACACACACACACACACACACACACACACACACACACACACACACACACACACACACACGCACGCACGCACGCACGCACACACACGCGCACACACGCACGCTCGCGCGCACCACACACACATACGCGCACACATTGTATGAGGTATTGAAAACTACCCTCAGATCAAAGCAAAGTAGAACCAAGTTGTAGACCTTGCTGACGTCAGAACAGTGCAGGTCCCGGGAGCGTCAGTTAATGTGGATCATGCAGCGATCGATAATCCGCCGGTCCTCGCCCCACACCGCCGCTCCCGCCGGTCCAGATCAAAAGGTAAGGCCAGTGACGCCTTGAGAAGCCGCACTCGCCCTCCTAACGCTTGAGCGTTCCAATCCACAGATTCAATTATTCGTCGTCGGCATGGGAGGTCAGCCCCGACGGGTATTGTTTGGAATTAAAGTTTAAAGCTGAGGGCTGAAGAATGTGTCTGACAATGTGTCGGGTTAGTCTTGGAATTGGACAGGCCTGAAGAGTTCCCGCTAGTTTGTCTTCCTGTGGGAGATGAGACTGTCTGGTTACTTAGCAGAAATAAGGAGGAGACTGTCTGCGGTTACTTAGCAATAATAAGGAGGTGACTGTCTGTGGTTACTTAGCAACAACAAAGTGGAGACTGTCTGTGGTTACTTAGCAACAACAAAGTGGAGACTGTCTGTGGTTACTTAGCAACAACAAAGTGGAGACTGTCTGTGGATACTTAGCAACAACAAAGTGGAGACTGTCTGTGGTTACTTAGCAACAACAAAGTCCACCGCTGCCAAGAACAGACCTTCTATCCCTTGAATCCGTTGGTTTTGAGCGCAGAACAGTGTGTGTGTGAGTAGGTGTGTGTGTGTGTGTGTGTGTGTGTGTGTGTGTGTGTGTGTGTGTGTGTGTGTGTGTGTGTGTGTGTATGTGTGTGTCCGTCTGTCTGTCTGTCTGTCCGTCTGTCTGATTGTCTGTCTGTATGTATGTATTTCTCTTGGTGTGTGTGTGTGTGTGTGTGTGTGTGTGTGTGTGTGTGTGTGTGTCTCTCTCTCTCTCTCTCTCTCTCTCTCTCTCTCTCTCTCTCTCTCTCTCTCTCTCTTCTTTTATATATATATATATATATATATATATATATATAAATGTATGTGCCTGGTGTGTGTGTGTGTGTGTGTGTGTGTGGTGACACAGAGAGAGGGGGGGAGAGAGAGAGGAGAGAGCGAGAGAGGAGAGCGCGAGAGACGGGGGTGGGGTGGAGGGGGGGGGGGGGGGGCGGGGAGCAGACAGAGACAGATTCATTGCCACCCCCCTCGTCTCAAACACCCAACACCGGCAACTCCCCAGGTGCACCCGACATCGCGGCTCTGCTGCAGGAGGCCACCTGGTGGAGAGACGCCGCATGGCCGGCAGGCTACCATCCGGAGGAAACCCCGCACTTCCGCTGGGCCTGCCCCTGTTTCCGGTGACGCCTGCGCTGATTCAAGGCACGCAGGGCACCGCTACGGGCCGCCTGCTGACGGCAATGTTTGTCTAATGGTGCAGTAATACCCGGTGAGCGCCGCCTCCGGAGGGAAGACCGCCACTACGTCCATCCACCACTCCGAGCATCGCTTTCCGGCACCTTCCCGGGATGTCGTAAACCAGAGGTTGAAGGAAGGCTGTCGTATACCAGTGCTTGGAGTTTGCGTCCCTCCACCACTTCCACCTATGGATTATTGTCAGTGACAGAGGTCACGACAGTTCATCAGATCGAAAACGAGGCTGGGCCGTGTATTGATACGGGGCCATTTTTAGTGAGCTAGGTCACGACGGGTCACGAGATCGAAAGCGAGGTGGGACTACCGTATGTGCGCAGTGCAACCTCGTTTTCGATCTGGCGGTCCGCCTTTGACCTGAAGCCATTCATAAAAAGGCTGAACTTGGGCTGTGCTGTCCCAGCCTGCTATCTGGGCCCACGTCGGTCCCAGCCCTAGGGTAATAAAGTCGGTCAGCCTCAAGCAGTCCCGCACGACTTTTGATGGGATTCGAACCTATGGCTTTTCGATCGGCATTCCCGGCGAATTCCCACTACCTCGCAATGTCCGATAACTCTGCACAAAGTTGTTGGTCTCAGACACACAGCGTCGCCACAGTCACCTGCGTCATAACGTCCAAGGAGGCTGACTTCATCACCGTCCTAGCTCCATCATGGGACCCTGTCCTGTCATGTCCATGGAAGCTAAAACCTCATTAGTTCAAAACATTTAACACACACACACGCACACACACACAACACACACACACACACACACACACACACACACACACACACACACACACACACCATCAGGACCATCATCACATCATATTGCCTCAGACGCCTGAAAAGACCAGACCAAGGTTCAATCAGCTCCTGCTATTCTGACGCCAACACCGAGTCCCCTGGGCAACTCTCTCTCTCTCTCTCTCTCTCTCTCTCTCTCTCTCTCTCTCTCTCTCTCTCTCTCTCTCTCTCTCCCCGAGGTCCGTCAGTACACTCAAAACGCCTTTCCCCACGACCCCGCACTCAGTGGAAAAACCCGAAAGCATCTGGCACCACCCGCCCCCGGGCGTGCTGAAGGCCAGCAGACGGAGGCAGCGGCCATCGGCAGCGGCACTGAGAGCAACAGAAGGCAGGGTGTCAAGCGTGTGGTCTCGTAAACGTCACAATTTCCAGTGGAAAGTGACCCAATATTTTTTTGTTCCGGTTTCCAAGGAAAGAACAGTTGCGGGAGTTTAGTTTTCTTAGCTAATTATTACTACTGCATACTACTGTACAGTCCTTGGTGGACTAAAACATACTACAAAACTATAGTCATTGGTGGACTAAAACATACTACTAAGTGACCTTGGTCGACTAAAATATACTACTACACAACAGTCCTTGGTGGACTAAGACATACTACTGCACGGTCCTTGGTGGACTAAAACATGCTACCACACAGTCCTTGGTCAACTAAAACATACTACTGAACAAGAGCCCTTGGTGGACTAAAACATACTACTACAGAACATACTACTACACAGTACTTGGTGGACTACAACATACTACTACACAGTCTTTGGTGGACTGAAAACTACTACTACACAGTACTTTGTGGACTAAAACCTACTACTACACAGTACTTGGTGGACTAAAACCTACTACTACACAATACTTGGTGAACTAAAACATACCACTACACTAGTTGCTGGACTAAAAGACGTATTGCACAGTGCCGTTGCCAGCCCCAAGGGGGCGTGGCAGAACTTCAGCCCGCGACCTCTGGCCTCGCTTCCAGTCGAGCGGCACACCACGTGTACGCCGTCTTACCGAAGGGAACAGCTTCGCCGCACCACCCGACGGTTGGCAGCAGCTGCAGCAGATGGGCGGACGACGGACAGCAAAGTGAAGAGAGGTCCCCGCGCACCCCGTTCCAAGTCCCCTCGCTCCGCCGCCAACCGTCAAAGACATCTGGCCCCGAGATCACTGCAGCGTGGTCTTAGTGGGAGGAAACCGGGTCAGTGTGCGAGTCGGTCAACCGGTGCGCACGTCTCACGGGCTGTTGGGGCGAGGCAGTGGACTGGAGGGGGGCGGGGGAGGGGGAGGTAAATGGTGCGAAGGGGGAAGGCGGGAGTGCAGTCAGGTCAGGACACAGCAGCTGTATTTTCAAAAATTTGACTGTTTGCTTGGTAGCTAACCCCTGTAATATACTGTAACAAATATGGAAACAGAATCAACACACAAGGGAGTTAATTAGCGCTCGACAGACGTCACACAAACACAACAACAAAGACCTGATTCGCCTACTAGGACGGTAACTCTCACCTGGCATACCGGTAAATACAAAGTATATAAACTCCGACCAGAGGACATCCTCGAAATAGCATAGTTCAGGAGCTGTGTGAGAGTCGAGGTGGCCGTCCTGGGCTGTCCGTCCTAACGAGCCTTCTGGTTTCCGTGGACGTAAAGCTATATTGAACCATGCTTCGGCATTGGTCTCAGCTTGTCCCTAATATGTCAACTGACATCTGAGGACATTAAGCAACACTACCTACCTACCTTCCTCGAAATATGAAAGCAGTTTGGTGGTTGATCCCGATATGTGTGCGTGTGTGTGTGTGTGTGTGTGTGTGTGTGTGTGTGTGTGTGTGTGTGTGTGTGTGTTTAGCTCCTTAGTTTACGGGGGCGGGGATAGCTCAGTGGTTAGAGCGCCGGACTCAGTGAGCTCAGTGGAGCTCAGTGGTTAGAGCGCCGGACTCGTGATTGAAAGGTCGTGGGTTCGAATCCCTGCAGGAGCAGCGGGATAATTTTCTTCTCCAGGGTCAACTTTCTGTGCTGACTCTTATTTCGGTATCCGTTCCACCCGCGTGTTACCGCAGTAGCACGTAAAAGATCCGGTCATTCTGCCAAAAGCGCAGGTGGCATGTTACAGCTAAACGCACATACACCTTACGTATGTGGCTTTGCACGAAGTGGCATGGTGCATGGTTGTATGGCGTACACAGAACTTGCGCCGAGACGGCAGCATTTTCACGTGGCACCAGCCATGCCGGCGCTTAAGTGCACCACATCAGTGGATATTCAAAAACGCGCTAGAAAAAAGCTAGTCACTCATGTGGAACCATATGCGAGCGCAGTGAATCTGCTCGAGAGAACAGAGAATAGCGCTATATAAGCGATTATCAATCAATCAATCAATCAATCAACCAATCAATCAATCAGTCAATCAATCAATCAGTCAATCAATCAATCAATCAGTCAATCTCTCTCTCTCTCTCTCTCTCTCTCTCTCTCTCTCTCTCTCTCTCTCTCACACACACACACACACACACACACACACACACACACACACACACACACACACACACACACACACACACACACACACACACACACACACACACGTGCACATATTGAATGGAACCTATTAATTTCCACACGTAACAAGCTTGGTGTACCAACACGAAACAGGATGTCCTGATGATCGTGGCCACAGAGACACTTTACAGACACCCAAAGATCCACACAGACTAGACGTGTTCTGCAGGTCACATTCTACCAACTTCCGTAGATTGCGTTTCATTTATTGGTCTTCCTATTTCTCGCAGTGTGTTTTTAGTCCTGTTTGAAACCATCTCAGTTCCACGCGTGGCACAGACTATCGTTTTAAGTGCTTGTCGGCCGTGTGTACATGTTGGCATGAAACGTCCCATTGATTAAATGAAATAACGTTTTCCTTTCGCATTCGGTCGAGCAGCTGTCTCCTTTGTTGTCTATTGCCATCAGGCCTGCTTGGAACTAAGGCTGCAGGATTTAGTTTATAATTACCACTCCGTTTTGATTTTACTGAACGTATTAACGATATTGGCCACATTGGCCAAGAGCCTCCGTGCCGGACAGAAAAGGCTTTAACGGCGCCATCATCTCCAGCCAACCTTCAAACGCTAGGCTCTTTCAAGTCTTCAAGTCTCTAGTGGTTTTCTAAAGTGTTTCGACATCAAAGCGACCGCAGGGCAGTAAAACACCCGCTGTATTTGGAAGTGAGGATAGACTGGCCGACCGTCACACATCCGTTTGTCGCTTCAACGTTATGCGTTGCAACCCGTATTTTTACTGCCAGTTTTGCTTCTCGTTTCTGCCTTCTTCTTTTCCTTCTTCCTCCTCCTTCTTCTTCCCCTCGCTTTTGTGAAATTAAATCCATGTCTGCTTCCAAGATTGTTCTTTTCAAGCACGCCTGTCCCTACCTTTCCCTCACTGCCATGGAAAGTGAAACGGAATTTATAAACTAACTTACACGGTAAGAGGAAATTGAAATAGTCATTGTCTTTTGTAATTACGTAATTACGAGAAACCATCAACCGATGTAGTGATGGCTTCATGGAGTGGGTTGTCGGCTATGTCTGTAGATCTGGGGTGTGCTTTGACCTGCTTTACTTTCTGTCTGCTTGGCATCTGTGGCAGATCTAGCTTGGTGGTGCTCACGTTCACCAGAACTAGGTCCCTTCCGAGTGGTGACGTCATTCCACTAACAGCGCTTATCGGCACAGACAGCGTGACGTCACGGGCAAGGTGACGGGCGGAAACAGCCCGGAGGCAAGGGGAGAGAAGCGTGGAGACGGAGAGCGAGGCGGGCCACAGTGGCTGCACACTGCAGCAGCAACAGCAGCATCCCAGTGCCGGCACTAACGTCTAATGTACCCACTGTCAACAGTTTACCTTTCCCCGCCCTCGCCAAGTCCTGCACCCGGCAACCTGTCTATGGCTGGCGGCCACTGCCAATACTGCAGAGCAGCGGCGTTGCCAACTATTTGCTGCCGCACAATGCACGCCTGCAGTTTCAAAGACAATCAGCAGCTGTCTGCGCACCCGCCTTTGCAGCGACACTACTTCAAGTTTGCACCTGCAAATACGGTAGGAAGATATGCAGTGACAACTTCAAGTTCGCACCTGCACATACGGTAGGCAGCTATGTAGCGACAACTTCAAGTTTGCACCTGCCCATACCGTAGGCAGCTATGCAGTGACAACTTCAAGTTTGCACCTGCCAATACGGTAGGCAGATATGCAGTAACTGACAACTTCAGGTTTGCACCTGCAAATCAGTTTTACAGCTACGTGACGTAACGTCCTCTAGCTGTCTGTTTTACAGCTACCATAGCGACACGTGACGTCAGTAGCATCCTCTAGCTGTCTGTTTTACAGCTCAAAGAGCGACACGTGACGTAACGTCCTATAGTTGTCTGTTTTACAGCTACCATAGCTACACGTGAAGTAACGTCATCTAGCTGTCTGTTTCACAGATAGCATAGCGACACGCGACGTAACATCCTCTAGCTGTCTTCCAGCTGCCATAGCGACAAGTGACGTAACGTCCTCTAGCTGTCTGTTTTGCAGCTACCATAGCGACATCTGGCGTTACATAATAATAACAGCAATGATGATAATGATGGATAGCTCTTATACAGCGAAAATCGTTTTGCAGAACAAAAGGCCAATGCGCTACCAACGTGTGACAAAATCTACGCACGTTATCATATACATGTAGACGTACACACACTCTATGCTGGCACGAATGGTCTGTCTAGGTTCGTGAAAAGGTATGTCAAACAGAAAAGTCCTGAGCTGGGTTTTGAATTCAGACAGAGTGGGAAGGTTCCACAGACCGGCAGATACGAACTCCAAACAGATGCAGCGATGAAACCGACATTTTCGAAAACGTTTCGCTTGAGGATCGGATGATGCGTGACGTTTCAGTGGTGTGTGCAGAACGAAGCTGAAAGGTAAAACCGTCGTGTGCAGTCGAAGTATCCTTCAGGTGGTTGTTTTACAACTGAAACTATTTGAAGCTGCAATCACGGAAGGGAAGGAGGAAGGGGGGGGGGGTGCAGCAGTTTCAGTCAGTGCATGCAGTCATCCACTATCACTGGCGGGAGCTGCCACAAGTACCATTTTAAACACGTGCTTGTCGCGACAAAAGTTTTGTCGCGACAAGCATACTTTTGTCGCGACAAAAGACGTGTTTTGTCGCGACAAACACGTGTTTGTCGCGACAAAAGTAAGCTTGTCGCGACAAAAAATTATACTTATGGCAGCTCCCGTCAATGATAATCCACAACGACACACGGAACTCTAGTTTTAGCTGTACTAGCTCTTTAGTGCCCAGTCCACTGTGCGGCTTCCTTGTAGCACGTTGAAAAACAGTACACACATAGCAAACACAGCTTCGCAAAACATCAGTCGAGTAACAGTACTGGCAGGCAAATACAACTTCATCAAAACCATTTGAAATTCCTCAAAATATAACTACACCCTTCAATTTTCCAAAGAGCAGACTCATGCTTCTTTGCATTTTCTGCCCAAAGAGGATGGAGAAGAAAGAGCTGGCCAGACTGAAACGGCAAAAAGTGTGCAGGCAGACTTTCTGGCAGCTGGCGAAGGCTGCAAAGCCGTGTTGTGATCTACTCCAGACTTAAAAGGGAAAACGTTCGATAGCTTTGCACCGTCAGCACTGAGGGCCTTCCTGTTCTTTTGCACTGTCAGCACTGAGGGGCCTTCCTGTCCTTTGCACTGTCAGCACTGAGGGGCCTTCCCGTCCTTTTGCACCGTCAGCACTGAGGGGCCTTCCCGTCCTTTTGCACTGTCAGCACTGAGGGGCCTTCTCGTCCTTTTGCACTCTAAGCACTGAGGGGCCTTCCCGTCCTTTTGCACCGTCAGCACTAAGGGGCCTTCCCGTCCTTTTGCACTGTCGGTACTGATGGGCCTTCCAGTCCTTTTGCACTGTCGGTACTGAGGGTCCTTCCCGTCCTTTTGCACTGTCGGTACTGAGGGGCCTTCCAGTCCTTTTGCACTGTCAGCACTGAGGGGCCTTCCCGTCCTTTTGCACCATCAGCACTGAGGGGCCTTCCTGTCCTTTTGCACCGTCAGCACTGAGGGCCATCCTGTCCTTTTGCACCGTCAGCACTGAGGGCCTTCCCGTCCTTTTGCGTCCTCAGCACATAGCCGGGGAGTCCTGTCACAAAACTAGGTCGCGCTGCACGACGTCACATCTATGGGTCACGTGTTATGTCACCCACGTTAAGATACCACAAGCGAAAAATGACAGTGAGTACAAGCATTCCAATCACAGAAGCTAAACAGTAAAACCTATATCACACACACACACGCACACGCACACGCACATCTACTCTCTCTCTCTCTCCCCCTCTATCTCTCTCTCTCTCTCTCTCTCTCTCTCTCTCTCTCTCTCTCTCTCTCTCTCTCTCTCTCTCTCTCTCTCTCTCTCTCTCTCTCTCTCTCTCTCTCTCTCTTTCTTGTTGTTGTTGTTGGTGACGTTTTGTTCCGTTTTTTGGTTTTTGTTTGTTTAGTGTTGTTTTCTGTTTGATCATTGTTGTATATAGGATGTTTCTGTATGTTTATAGTCACACTATTTGTAATGGGTCAGGTGGCCTTCTACAATAAAACATTCTGACTTCTGAGCTCTCGGAGGCGCGCGCACGCACGCACGCACGCACGCAACACACACACACACACACACACACACACACACACACACACACACACACACACACACACACACATGAACGGAAATAACTTAAGAATACGTTGAGCGGGGTGGGGGTGGGGGGTGGGCGGGTACATAATTATTTGCTAGCGGAAGTTGGTTTCAAACGGATAGTTCTTCAGAGAGGTTTCAAAATCAGTGGTTGACTGGATGTCATATTTCACGAGATAGAAAATTCCAGA
Source organism: Alviniconcha marisindica (assembly GCA_018857735.1). Lineage (NCBI taxonomy): Eukaryota > Metazoa > Mollusca > Gastropoda > Provannidae > Alviniconcha > Alviniconcha marisindica. The sequence goes on from JABMCL010001012.1 coordinate 836,479, forward strand.
CAGAAGAAGCATCAGAGGAAAATAATGACGTCCAAATGTTTTCGTCTTAACGTGTGGAATGCGTACAGCTGTGGAGTCAGAGGAAGAGCGAAGCTGTCGTGATGGAATCATGTTCGCACTGAACGGATCCTGTCATCGGGAGCAAAGCCTGAGATGCTGCATGCGGTCTGCAAACAAAGTGCGCACATCCGTCAGTGGAGAGGAATCCACAAGTGTGTTCCTCAGTTAGTCTGGATGAATAATGTGTGTTTATCATCTTAAGAGCGTGATCACTCTCCCTTGAGGGTCACCGGGTGGTTGCTGGGATATATATATATAAGTTTGCACCCAAGTACCCACTTTCTCTCTTGGCTCTTGGCAGGATCGCGCCACGCCGTGTGAGGGTGGGTGGCTGGGTGGGTGAGTGTGCTAATCCAGTAACAATTTGTATTCCCAGTGTTGCTTACCAAAGAGTTACAACACTGTAACGGGAGAGAATGTTTTGCATGCAGTTTACTATTCTCACGATTGTTAAAGCTTGTGCATTTGGGTTCCCCCCCCCCCAACCCTCCTCCCCCCCCCCCCCCCCACCAACCCCCCCCCTTCCTTCCTCTCCCTCCTCCCGCTCCTCCTCCCCTCCTCTCTTTCCCCTCCCCTCCCCTTTCCCTGCTACTCATTTTGTTTTACTTTTGGGTTGAAATTAACTTATTGTTTGCTCTCCTCCTGACCCTAAGCCCTTGGTATTCCTCACCCTTGTCACTTTGCCTTGCTCCGTCTAATAACGCCCCCGCAACTTCCCTCCTCTTGTTTTAGTACCTAGTCTTTGTCCCTTCTCCCTCTTCTCTTATACCACTTGTCATTGTAATTGTTATGTACCTTCCTACCGCGGAGCGTTCCTTATTCCTCCTGCCCTACGTTTATCCTTTCTTACTTGTTTTTGCTGCTTCCTCCTAATCTCCTACACGTCACAGCCACGCTCTTCCCCCTCCTCATTAAATAATCTGCTACACTTTCTTACGTTTAAAGTTGTAACTTAGCCTTCTTACTTTATGCTTACTTATTCATTATTCATTGGAAACCTTTTTGTCCGGGCCAGGACCCACTTTCTCCCTTTCTCCGTCCAGAGCCTTCTCCCCTTTTCCCGTACGTCTCCTTTTCCGCCCCCTTCTCTTTCTTGCTGCGCGTAGGATTTTGGTGTCTCCGAAAGTTCTCTGCTGTGATAACCCTCCTTTTGCCGTCGCCTCCTGCTGGTCTCCATTTTGCTCTCCCTGCCCTGCTCCTTCCTTCTACCCCCCACTCCATTACTATTATTATATAGCTGTTCGAAGGCCACTTAGGGGCCTAATCATTCTGTTGTCTTTCTTCCTAGCCTAGGAAGACGGAAGTTCGGGACATAAAACGAAGAGAGACGATATAAAATGACAGAAAAACTCGGAGAGAAAATAGCCAAAGTAATGTCATGAAAAGGAAGAAAAAGGAAGAGCTCAGGATAAAACCATACCCAATAAAATTCCCTACCAAATAGGAGAAAGATGCTCTGTGATCTCTCCTCTTTCTCCTACCTCGTTTCCTCCCTACCTCTCTTCTCCTCCTCCCCTCTCTTTCCTCCCTACCCTCTCTTCTCTCTCTCTCTCCCTCCCCTTCACCACCCACCACTCCTCACCCCACTACACATCTTTCCCTCCCACACACACACCACACACCACCCCCTCCCCCCCCTCTTTCCTCCCTACCTCTCTCTTCCTCCACCATTCTTACCCTCCCTACCCTCTCTCGTCCCTACCCCCTCTTTCTCACCTGCTCCTGAGCCCCCCTTACACCTCCCTACCTCTCTCTCCTCCACCCCCACTTTCTCTCCCTCCCTCCTCCCCCCTCTTTCCCTCCCTACCTCTCTCTCTTTCCCTCCCTACCCCTCTCTTTTCCTCCCTACCTCTCTCTCTTTCCCTCCCTACCCTCTCTTTCCCTCCCTACCTCTCTCTCTTTCCCTCCCTACCCCCTCTCTTTCCCTCCCTACCCCTCTCTTCTCTCCCTGATCCTCCTCCCCCCCCCCTCTTTCCCTACCTACCTCTCTCTCTTTCCCTCCCTACCTCTCTCTTTCCCTCCCTACCCCTCTCTTTCCCTCCCTACCCCTCTTTCTCTCTCTCTTTCCCTCCCTACCCCTCTCTTTCTCTCCCTACCCCTCTCTTTCCCTCCCTACCTCTCTCTCTTTCCCTCCCTGCCCCTCTCTCTAACTGTGTACTTCTGGCTGTTTGTTGATATGTATATTATATATAGTTGTTGCGAAGGCCACTGATGAGGGCGCTAGATAAATCATTGTTGTTGTTTTTATTCTAAGGCCTAGGAAGACAGGAAGATTCGGGACATAAAACGAAGAGAGACGATATAAAATGACAGAAAAACTCGGAGAGAAAATAGGCAAAGTAATGTCATGAAAAGGAAGAAAAAGGAAGAGCTCAGGATAAAACAAATGACAGAATAAAATACGACAAATAGGAGAAAGATGTCTGTGTGATCTCTCTCTTTCTCTGTGTGTGACCTCTCTCTCTCTCTCTCTCTCTTCTCTCTCTCTCTCTCTCTCTCTCTCTCTCTCCTCTCTCACTCTCTCTCTCTCCCTCTCTCTCTCTCTCTCACACACACACACACACACACACACACACACCACACACACCACTACACACTACACACACAAAAAAAAACACACGCGCACAAGAGAGAGGAGAGAAAGAGAGTAGAAAAACACACACACACACAAACACACACACACACACACACACACACAAAACACACACACACACACAAAACACCCAGCACACAAACACACAGACGACAAAGACGAGAAGAGAGAGCAAGAGAGAAGAGAGACACCCCCCCCCCCACAGAGACAGAAAAATACACACACCACAAAAAAAAAAACACACAAAAAAAAACACACACAAGAGAAGTAAAGGAGATACAGAGAAGAGAGAGAGAAGAGAGAGAGAGAGAGAGAGAGATCAGAGAGAGAAGAGAGAGAGAGAGAGAGAGATCACAGAGAGAAGAGGATCAGAGAGAGAGAGAGAAAAGAGAGAGAGAGAGAGAGAGAGAGAGAGAGAGAGAGGAGAGAGAGAGAGAGATCACAAAGTTAGGAGATAAGCGTCCTCTCTTTCGAGGTTTGAAGTGGTCAACTGTTTTTCTCAGCCACTTTGCTCCAGACGTGTGTCTTCAGAAGGGATGTTTCTATGGCGTTTTATTTTAATATACACATTCCCGCGAACGTTAATATAATACTCGCCATCGATTTAACACAGTCTAGCCAGACCCGATTCACACATAATAACCTGCTGTTCTTTCGCGAAAAGATAACTATGGTTTAAGAGCTATTCTTGACGCTTTACTGGAGGAACTTCTTTATTTGATCGATTTTTCTTGGTTTGCCTTTGTTCAGCGGAACTTCTTTATTTAATCGACTTTTCTTAGTTTGTTGTTGTTGCTGCTGCTGCTGCTGCTGCTGTTGCCCCCCCCACACCCCCCCAGTCTGAGGACCGAAAGTCAATCAGTTTGGTGACGTACGAAGTACTGCTACTAGAAACAGTGACCGTTGTACTTCCATATCGCGTTATCTCAAAGTAAAGTACAGGCGCAGTGCGCTACAAAAAGATACAGGGGCTATTGGGCGGTTCAGTGAAGCTGGTTTGCACGAGTGAATACCCTTTGTAACCTTTCGCGCAAGAGGTCACGAGAGGTCGCAGCGTCACTTCGTCACTTCCGGGCCGATTTCTGAGTAGGCGTCGCTTGTGTCTAGAAATGGAAGTTGAACACAGAATTGCGAAGCAGTACAAATGCCACCACTGTTGCAGTTGCAAAAATTACCGGGGAAAGGGGATGGAGGGTGGGAAAAAAGCGTCTTTGTGTCGCTTTTTGGCTGACCAGAAGATCGCGAGTCGTGAGAAAAAAAGCGTTTTGGGGCATCCTATAGCACGAGCAACAAGATATTGCTTGTTGCCAGACACATTCTGATTACGGGCTTCCAAAAATGCATTTAAAGTTGGCAGTGTAAAATTCGCAAATTCACAGTCACCGCCTTCCATTGTCACGATTGTGAAGAAAGTACGCACCGGAAGTAAAAGCAGCCAAGGGACTTAAGCGATGCCGGGCAAAAGTCAAGGGAGTTAACAACACCGCCTGAACCGCCCAATACACACAACTGATTATAAACCAGGACACTCCAAACATGCAAGGACACCTTGGAGCTGACACAGCAAGGTCAAGACAGTGTCACGCTCATCTGGGTCGATCACCCAGCTGACAGTGACAGTGCCAAGTTCTACTGGGATGTTCACCCAGCTCTGACAGTGACAGTGCCAAGTTCTGCTGGGATGTTCACACAGCTCTGACAGTGACAGTGCCAAGTTCTACTGGGATGTTCACCCAGCTGACAGTGACAGTGCCAAGTTCTACTGGGATGTTCACCCAGTTCTGACAGTGACAGTGCCAAGTTCTGCTGGGATGTTCACACAGCTCTGACAGTGACAGTGCCAAGTTTTACTGGGATGTTCACACAGCTCTGACAGTGACAGTGCCAAGTTCTACTGGGATGTTCACCCAGCTCTGACAGTGACAGTGCCAAGTTCTACTGGGATGTTCACACAGCTGACAGTGACAGTGCCAAGTTCTACACAGCGCTGAGGCGAAGAAGAGGTAGTGCCAAGCTCAGCTGGGATGGTCACAGTGACTCTAAGTCAGTGCTGAGGTTATACAAACTGCATTCTGACTTCAGATCATAATACACATCGGAGCTGAGAAAGACACAATAACACACTTTGAGAACCTGTAACCGGTAAACGCCGCCCATCGCAGACACGAGAATCAATAACAATAATTATTTCTTCCTGGCAAATTCATTATTACTACAAGTATAACCAGAAAAAAGTGTAAGCGAGGGACTTTCTTCTTCTCCTTTTTTTGTGTGTTTTCTTTCTTTTTTCCCCCTTTTTTTTTTTTTTTTTGGGGGGGGGGGCAGAGGAGTGTCCGGAAACTCCGACTCCCCTCCCTCTCTCCCCCCCAACTCCCCCCCCCCACCCCAAGAGAGAAAATCACTCGTTTACACTTTTTTCTGGTTATACTTGTAGTAATAATGAATTTGCCAGGAAGAAATAATTATTGTTATTGATTCTCGTGTCTCTGCGATCGTGTCTGTTTTTATCTGCAAAAACGTGTCTGTTTTCAGCAAATATCAACCGAAAGCCAAGCTACACTGTTTGCAAGATAGACCCAGAGCGACAGCACCCCTGTCTGTTTGTATACTGGCACATACATGTACGCGTTGCCTCTCGGCTCCAATGTGTTCGCCGGCGTAATTTCAAAACCAAACGTCGTCTGGTTCAGTGCACGACAAAGCAATAAAGAAATGTTTTAGTGCTGCTCGATAGCTTAGCTGTGCCATAACAAAAGGCACTCACTGTGGTGAGCGCTGCAAACGTTTTGTAACAAGTTTCCGGTGTGCGATTAATGGGCATTTCCATTCACACTTGCCCTCCGTCGCTTTTTTCCCTCCTTCGCTTTTTTCCCTCCGTCGCTTTTTTCCCTCCTTCGGCTGCAGCTTCCCGGAAGGCTGCGTGGAGAACATGGAGAAAAACTGTAAAAGCCCGGAAGACTGCGTGGAGAACATGGAGAAAAACTGTAAAAGCCCGGAAGACTGCGTGGAGAACATGGAGAAAAACTGTAACAGCCCGGAAAGCTGCGTGGAGAACATGGAGAAAAACTGTAACACAGGCCGGAAAGCTGCGTGGAGAACATGGAGAAAAACTGTAACACAGGCCGGAAGGCTGCGTGGAGAACATGGAGAAAAACTGTAACAGCCCGGAAAGCTGCGTGGAGAACATGGAGAAAAACTGTAACACAGGCCGGAAAGCTGCGTGGAGGACATGGGGGAAACCTGTAACACAGGCCGGAAAGCTGCGTGGAGAACATGGGGGAAACCTGTAACACAGGCCGGAAAGCTGCGTGGAGAACATGGAGAAAAACTGTAACACGGCCCGGAAAGCTGCGTGGAGAACATGGGGAAACCTGTAACACAGGCCGGAAAGCTGCGTGGAGAACATGGGGGAAACCTGTAACAAGGCCGGAAAGCTGCGTGGAGAACATGGAGAAAAACTGTAACAGCCCGGAAAGCTGCGTGGAGAACATGGAGAAAAACTGTAACACAGGCCGGAAAGCTGCGTGGAGAACATGGGGGAAACCTGTAACACAGGCCGGAAAGCTGCGTGGAGAACATGGAGAAAAACTGTAACAGCCCGGAAAGCTGCGTGGAGAACATGGAGAAAAACGGTAACAGCCCGGAAAGCTGCGTGGAGAACATGGGGGAAACCTGTAACACAGGCCTGAAAGCCGCGTGGAGAACATGGGGTAAAACTGTAACACAGTTGATTGCTAATAGTCGCAGAAAGTACCCAACAGGCTAACAAAAAGAGAAGTATTGTAATGAAAAAACTACCAAATATACGCACGTTTTTCATGGTAGACTCGTTCGGGCAACAAGCAGACGCAGAAACGGTGGAATACATGAAACGACATAGCTTTCGGTTGCTACACTTTCGGCCCCGAAAAACCCGAGCACGGCGCAGTTCTCAAAGTCCGCAACATCACGTCACCGAACAATGACCTCATCCTGTTACAGTGCTCGACTGATATGAAAGGCGTACGAAGGGGCTCCAAAATGTAAACCTACGATATGTCCTTGGTGGACTTTACACGAATCTGTCCCGTGCCAAGTGACAGTGAGCGCGGGAGGTTCAGGCCGCTGATGTCGACTGTGTCCCTTGTGATAATTATTTGTCTTTATGTCTAACTGGTGGACGCTGCTGACTCCGCGAGCTTGCTTGGACTCGGACCACTGACCACTGGCCACTGACCACTGACGGACATTCCCTTCCGGAGGCGACAGGGCAGGTTGCTGGCGGGACTGGCAGTAGCCTTAATTCCCTAGCAATAATGTTGGCGGGGCAGAGTTCAGGAGCTGTGTGGAAGTCGAGGTGGCTGTCGTCGGCTTTCCGTCCTAATGAGCCTCACGGTTTCTGTGGACGTAAAGTAACATTAAACCGTGCTTCGGCACTGGCCACAGTTTGTCCCTAATATGTCAACCGACATCCGAGGACATGAAGCTCTACATCACCACCACTTGGCGGGGCGTTCGTTTCAACCAGTTTGGGCAAATCCATTCCCACCCAGTTTTCCGATGACTTTGGTCCCAACGGAAAGGACTGATGGCTTTTGCCCGATGCTCTCTCTCTCTCTCTCTCTCTCTCTCTCTCTCTCTCTCTCTCTCTCTCTCAACCCCTACCCCCTCCCTACCCACCGGCCAATCACTAATCAGCCAGTGAAGACGTCAGCGAAAGAAGCAAATCAGGTATAGCATCCAATGCCTGTGAAAGGGTTAGAGTTGCTCAGAGTAGGCAGAAGTAAGGAGAGAGGTTTTAAGATAAGTTTTGAACTGTGAGAGAAACTGCAGTGTCGGATGTGAGACAAGGGGAGTCTGAACAGAGAACGACCGGTAACCAAAGCCCTTAAGTGTCCATCTTGTACAGGAAAGAGGTGTTTTCTCCATCCGAACTGGAACGGCCAGACCGAGATGGAATGTACACAGAGAGACACGATGACAGGCGTGGTGGCAGAGTACACAGAGAGACACGATGACAGGTGTGGTGGCAGAGTACACAGAGAGACACGATGACAGGTGTGGTGGCAGAGTACACAGAGAGACACGATGACAGGTGTGGTGGCAGAGTACACAGAGAGACACGATGACAGGTGTGGTGGCAGAGTACACAGAGAGACACGATGACAGGTGTGGTGGCAGAGTACACAGAGAGACACGATGACAGGTGTGGTGGCAGAGTACACAGAGAGACACGATGACAGGTGTGGTGGCAGAGTACCATCAAAGAAGCGGAAAACGAAGCTGGGTATCTTGAAAATTACCATTTCTTCGATTGGCAGCCAGTGAAGTAAGTGCTTTGTGTCGTTACAGGTCTGTAAGTGAGATGTCAGATGAAATTGGCTTGTGAACAAGCGGTATGCTGATGTAATCAAAAGGATTGTCACATCTGTGATAAGCATCATGGTATCTTGTAGGCCTACACAGTTTTCATAGGATGGTGTATGTGGCTGCTGTACGAACCATGCACTTGTCCCGGTTATTAAAACAACTGTTTCACCGACGTGCATTTGATCTTTTCGTTCGCTTATAAATAGCTTGGTGAGGGAGTGTGAATGGACGGAGCAACAACCTCCCACAATGAACTCGCGAACTTGCCGCTTTCTGTGATGGATGGCCGTTGTCAGTTTGATACGCCCGCCAAAAGGTCGGCACACTTTGAGCTCCGTGTGTGTGTGTGCCGGCTTCTTTACACCCGTATTGCTGTTATTGATGCACGAGTCAAAACGATCACCTGATCCCAAGGTATTGACTTTCCGCCCTCCGCTTACCCCACACCACGTCAACACACAAAGATTTACTGCCCTAAGAAAAAAGCGGGAATTGTGTGGCAGTACATTCTTTCTCTCACGGCACAGCGGACTGATTATCGATTGCAGGTGATGACGGCGTTAGATGAGCGATTTACCATGTGCTAATTAACTCTCCTACCAAGCCTTCTTGGAGGTCCGTACCTTTATAGTGTAACTGACTGCTGTGCTTACAGGGGAATGAGTGAACCTACGAGCTGTAAAGGTTCGCACATTAACGGCCCCACTTGGCAGCAAGCTTGGATACCAACGCTGTTACGCCATCAGAACCATCGTCAGTGTCAGAACCACTGTTACTGTTAGAGCCATTAGCACTACCAGAGCCACTATCACTATCACAACCAGTATCATTATCTGAGCCATTAGCACTCTCTGATCGCTATCTGCGCCATTAGCACTACCAGAGCCATCATCACTGTCACAAACATTATCACTATCAGAGTCATTATCGCTCTCAGAATCATCAGAATCCTGATCACTATCACTATCAGAATCATTATCACCATCAGAATCATCATTTCATTGCTGCAGTCACAACCATGAGCCCCGTTGTTTTCATTATCATGATCTTAAGCGTTATGAAGCTCATCATCCACACTCGACTGCGTCGCTGTCTCATCATCCACACTTGACTGCGTCGCTGTCTCATCACCCACACTTGACTGCGTCGCCGTAAACCTTTTTCTGCATCTCTTTCATGCCGGGCTGACCCGCCGCCGTTAACTGGACGTTCAAATCCTCGCAGTGTGTAACGTTTCCACGTCTCCCCTGGCTCACATTACATAATCATCATAATAATCATAATAATGTACATTTATCATGCGCTCATCAACGCCGTGAGCGCTCACATGATACATATTAACCTAAATATGATATTATATACACATGTAGAGCATAGTCCCACCAAAATAATTTACATAAAGTATTATATAAAATATATTTTTAAAAACGCACTACACACACACACACACACACACACACACACACACACACACACACACACACACACAACAACACACACACACACACACACACACACACACACACACACACACACACACACACACACACACACACACACACACACAATGACTGTAGCAGAAACTGGGTACTGGAATTAGTTAGTATGGAAATACTGTGAGAAGACCCGTTAGCACAATACCTTACGGTGAGACCAGTTACCGTATCTTCCACCACAGTGTAGTTATAAAATTCTACCTTCCAGGAAGCGAAGTGTACACACCTATGATGAGTGGCAATGTACTCTTGTGATGAAAGGAAGTGTACTCTTGAGATGAAGGCAAATTGTATTCCTGTGATGAAGGCTTAAGGGAATTGTACGCTCGTGATGAAATTCTTTAACGCAAGTTTCTATAACTATTTTTTTTAAAGGAAATCATTTTATTATATTGACACTAAGTGTGTGTGTGTGTGTGTGTGTGTGTGTGTGTGTGTGTGTGTGTGTGTGTGTGTGTGTGTGTGTGTGCGTGAGTGCGTGCGTGCGTGCGTGCGTGTGTGTGAAATTGTTGTCTTTAAAGGACTGTTTCATGACATGCATATAATTACGTTAATTAATATACAACAAACACACGACAGGCGTATGAGCGCACCAATAGAATGGCTTAACCATGTCAGTGAATGTTGCGGGTGAAAGTCAACAGCACGCCTGCATGGATGGCTGTAAGTAAGTCGAGACAGAACGCAGACAAAAAGATCTCCATAATCGATGTAGGCTTATCCCCACTCCCTCAACCGTGTCATTTAAAACCGCTGTCATTTCGTTCGTCTGGACAAGACAAAGACCCGTCTATTCCTTCCATCGACCACAGCCTCCTCACCAAGATGGGAACTGGTAAACCAGAACCGTGTGCCTGTCAGAGCTGTGGCACGCTGAGGGGCGAACAGATTAACACCAACATGAAGATTGTAGTCGTTGTGTCCCAGCTTTGTTTGCCAGCAGTAATAATTCACGGCAGGAATTTAGCTGCACACATTGCTGACGTGACGCAGTCCTGTCGAAATCCATTCGGTGTTTTTAAACCTCGTGCTAAACACTAGACTACAGAAATCCGTTCGGTGTCTTTAAACCTCGTGCTAAACACTAGACTACAGAAATCCGTTCGGTGTCTTTAAACCTCGTGCTAAACACTAGACTACAGAAATCCGTTCGGTGTCTTTAAACCTCGTGCTAAACACTAGACTACAGAAATCTGTTCGGTGTCTTTAAAGCTGTGCTAAACACTAGACTACAGAAATCCGTTCGGTGTCTTTAAAGCTGTGCTAAACACTAGACTACAGAAATCCGTTCGGTGTCTTTAAACCTCACCCCAAACACTAGACTACAGAAATCCGTTCGGTGTCTTTAAAGCTGTGCTAAACACTAGACTACAGAAATCCGTTCGGTGTCTTTAAAGCTGTGCTAAACACTAGACTACAGAAATCCGTTCGGTGTCTTTAAACCTCACCCCAAACACTAGACTACAGAAATCCGTTCGGTGTCTTTAAAGCTGTGCTAAACACTAGACTACAGAAATCTGTTCGGTGTCTTTAAACCTCACCCCAAACACTAGACTACAGAAATCCGTTCGGTGTCTTTAAACCTCGTGCTAAACACTAGACTACAGAAATCCGTTCGGTGTCTTTAAACCTCGTGCTAAACACTAGACTACAGAAATCCATTCGTGTCTTTAAACCTCGTGCAAAACTCTAGACTACAGAAATCCGTTCGGTGTCTTTAAACCTCACTCCAAACACTAGACTAAAGAAATCCGTTCGGCGTCTGTAAACCTCGTGCTAAACACTAGACTACAGAAATCCGTTCGGTGTCTTTAAACCTCACTCCAAACACTAGACTAAAGAAATCCGTTCGGCGTCTGTAAACCTCGTGCTAAACACTAGACTACAGAAATCCGTTCGGTGTCTTTAAACCTCGTGGTAAACTCTAGACTACAGAAATCCGTTCGGCGTCTTTAAACCTCACGCCAAACACTAGACTAAAGAAATCCGTTCGGTGTCTGTAAACCTCGTGCTAAACACTAGACTACAGAAATCCGTTCGGTGTCTTTAAACCTCGTGGTAAACTCTAGACTACAGAAATCCGTTCGGCGTCTTTAAACCTCGTGGTAAACTCTAGACTACAGAAATCCGTTCGGCGTCTTTAAACCTCACGCCAAACACTAGACTAAAGAAATCCGTTCGGTGTCTGTAAACCTCACGCCAAACACTAGACTGCCGAAATCCGTTCGGAGTCTAGGCCTCCCTAGACCCCCCCTAGACTCCGAACGGATTTCTTTAGTCTAGTGTTTGGCGTGAGGTTTAAAGACACCGAACGGTAATGCAAAACGGTAATGCAAAACGGTAGTGCAAAATGGACCCAAACCTCTTTTATATAAGAGTCTGGGATTTGGATGTATTTAAAAGGCTGTGACTTGGAGAATTCAAAAAATATCTTGTTATATCATTTTGACGACCCGTTGCCATGGAAACAATCCAAGATGGCCACCAAACACAATTGTTTAAAAAGCTTAAAACTCCAAAGTCATTGCATGCAAATTAATGTTATTTTCACAGTTCGTACAAACATAATGTTATCTTCACTTTTACCAAGGACTTTGTGGTTATTCTGCTTTTCCTTTATTTTATTGTAATATTTACACTTTATGCTTGTAAAAAGGTTACCAATAATATTTCAAATCGGCATAAAACTTAAAAACAATATCGCCATCTACAAATCGCTAGGTAAAAGTAAAGATCAATACATACACAAACAGCATGCAAACTTTCCAGACTCTACCTTTACTCAAAGCGGAGCCTTAGGGTTTTACAATTGAGGAAAAGGTGTAAAAGTGATAATGTGAGAAAACGCAGATGAAAAGAAAGAAAAGCATCTTACTTGATATGAATCCCCTTGACATTTGACAAACTATACATGTTAAAGACACCATGCATGCTAAATAAGTTACTGAACGGTTACAATAGATGTTAAAGTGTCAAAATCAGCCCCTATTTCATTTTCACCCCAAAAGAAAAATTTGGGCGATTTTGCACCCCGTGTCTCCCCTCCTGAAGCAGTGGGTCTGTACCAATAACTATTTATCCTCCTAAAGCAGTGGGTCTGTACGAATATCCATTTATCCTCCTGAAGCAGTGGGTCTGTACGAATATCCATTTATCCTCCTGAAGCAGTGGGTCTGTACGAATATCCATTTATCCTCCTGAAGCAGTGGGTCTGTACGAATATCCATTTATCCTCCTGAAGCAGTGGGTCTGTACGACTATTTATCCTCCTAAAGCAGTGGACCTGTACCAATAACCATTTATCCTCTTCCCCTGCCCCCGTATTTTAAGGTACGCTCTATGCCCGTGTGAGTTGCGGATCGGAAGTTGCCAGTGTTTCAGAGATGGGCACAACACGTAGCGCTGGATTCTGAAGGATGCAGTAGGGAAAATGCATCTTACAGTAAGACTGCAAAGTTATCTGATTTTTGTTTCTTTTTTCTTTTCTTTTAAGAGAGAAAGAAAGAAAATGTGGCTTCCTGGAGTTGAATGGCATTCCGGACGGAAAGTGGGACCCAAAAGTGAACAAAAAATGTAGGTCTAAAAAAAAAAAAAAAAAAAAAAAGGGGGGGGGGGGGGAAGAGGAATAATTTCAGACATTAAGAAGTTATCAGATCCAAACAATATAAAATGTTAAAAAGAACACTATTTATTTTGGCAAAGCACAACATGCGAATTTTCGGGGTAATCCCCTCGCTAAAACTCTCTTTCGTTCCGTTCTTAGAATGTTGAGGAAAAGACGACACTCTCACAACAGGAGATGCACTAGGTGCGTGTAACGGCTAAACTTTGGGCAAGTTTCTGCTTGTGTGTAGGTTTTACGTTCGTACGCTGCACATGTTTTGCGGATGCCTTGCGTCTGTAGCAGTCTAAGTAGGTGAGCGAGGATTAATACACTGAGCACAGTGTGCGGGGGTCACAAGTACAGTGCACGAGGGTCACAAGTACAGTGCACGAGGGTCACAAGTACAGTGCACGAGGGTCAAAACACTGAGTACAGTGGACGAGGGTCAAAACGCTGAGTACAGTGGACGAGGGTCAAAACGCTGAGTACAGAGGACGAGGGTCAAAACGCTGAGTACAGTGGACGAGGGTCAAAACGCTGAGTACAGTGGACGAGGGTCAAAATACTGAGTACAGTGGACGCGTACAGTGCATGTAACAAAGACACAAGGATATTGATTTGCCAGTGGCATTAACCTGTACAGAGGAATTTGTGTTTGTGACGTTCCATTCATAGACTGCATTAACAGACAAAACATTACAATTAGCCATGTATAAAGTTATAAATAAAGTTAAATTCAACAATGTAAGCTACCACACACACACACACACAATGTAAGCTAACACACACACACACACACCACACACACACACACACACACACCACACACACACACACACACACACACACACACACACACACACACACACACACACACACACACACACACACACACACACACACACACACACACACACACACACACACGCACACACACATACACACACACATACACACACACACACACACACACACACACACACACACACCCCACACACACACACACACACACACACACATACACACACACACACACAACACACACACACACACACACACACACACACACACACACACACACACACACACACACACACACACACACACACACACACACACACGATCTGGTATAACGTTTCGCAGTTCGCACAGGCGACTTATGAACCATGCACACTAAAACAAGCCACCCCTAGATCATCGCTAATCTGTCACATGAAAACTTAATGTAGTATGTGCATTACGGTGCATCACAGAAGGCCAGCTCCGATTAAAATGGAACAGTTATGACTAGTAGAACAGACCTTGGAGAATATCTAATAATAGCACATACTAAAACTCAAAATGCAACAGTTACAACTGTTGCTGGATAAAATCGGTAACTGTGCTTATGTGCATTGCCGATACACATGCAGGCGCACCCTTCCCCCAACACTTACTGCTACAACTATTAATAATTCCTATAAAATTATAACGAACTTGAAAAGAAACCAGTGAAGACTAAAATTGAATAACTGCCTTAAAGATGTACATCGCAAACATGCACACAAGCGTGTCAGCTACCACACACACACACACACACAAGCGCAGGTTGGAATGGTCCAACCTACATCCAGACACAAGTGCGCATACTCGTACTACTTCGACTAACAGAAACCAGTTAAGACTGCCATCACATTAAATAACATTTTTTGACTTTCAAATCGACAGAATCAACCGCTACACAAATGTAAAACTATACATACATACAACAACATCAAACACAAATTTCCCAAATGTTAGTCCCTTCCATTTAGCCCTTGTTAAAAAATATTTTATATGGGGCAAGGACACACTTGTATTGTTGACCATTCCGTCTAAAGAAACGTCTAAAACGAAAACAAACAATACCAAGCAGACAATTCATACCAGTCGCTTAACTTTCCAAAAAAACCACAGACTTGTGTACACTGGCGTGTGCGCATGTGTGTGAGTGTGTATACATGCGCATGTAATTGGTCATGACAGTACTCTGTGGGTGCATCCAGAACCAGTTCTGTCTTGAACCTGTTCTGCAAACTGTTCCCAGCCAGTTCAACGGATTTTTCCTTCACTGCTGTTTTCTTTCCGTCTGCATGGTCGTCATTGCTCTTGCAAACCCTGACTGGTGTGACCCGGCTGCTGTTGTGAAGTTTGCTGTTGACTAGCTGTGGCAAGGTTCACAAGCAGATTATATACGTTGCAAAATGTATGCTTTTGTTCATAGGCCTGTAGGTTTCTGCGTGTGTCTGACTGGATGATCAATTTGCACATACATTGTGTGTGGGGGTGGGGTGCTGGGGGGAGGGGGGCGTGCGTGCGTGTGTGCATGTCTGTGTGTGCATATGTGTATGTGCGTGTGTGTATGTGTGTGTGCGTGTATTTGTGTGTGCGTGGGCACGTGCGTGTGTGTGTGTGAGTGTGTGCGTGCGTGCGTGCGCGCAAAGTAACATGCGCATACACTAGCCTAAGCTGGAAAACACACACCATATTTTGCAACATCGATTCTTAATTCATCTCAGTGTGAATATTAAGTCCTGTGTTGTTTTTCAATGGGCAAATGTGAATATTTACAAGAGTATTGTTTCTCACATAGCAACACCGGCGTCTTGTTTAGTCAATGAAGTTGCCAGGTCTTTTGCTAAAATAACACTTCATTTCCTGCCTGCAGACATCTTGAAATGGAATATTATCGACCTCTGCAATCGTTCTTCACTGTTTTCAAGACATCGGTTTGCTTTGTTGGCGTTTCTTGTGTCAGCCTTAACTGAATCCACTAGACGCTGTCTGAAGTTTCTGCTCATCCGTTTAGGATGAAAATGTCCGGTTTGCAGTAACAAAACCCTGCTATCTTGTAAATGTTTCTCTACCTTAATCGACCACTTTAACAGACAGATACATGGTCATCTTTTTCCAGTTCAAATTCCGGACCAAAAGTTGTTCTGAAAGAACAGTGACTGCAGGCGTTCTAAGACAAGGCCCAAACGCATGAAAGGTTAAAAAGAACGCTTATTTAGCATGACAAAACACAACTTGCGAATTTTCCGGGTAAACTCCTTTTTCAATATCTGGTGTCATTCTGCTGATTTTAAAAGTTACTAACTTTCTAAGGGATACTTTATTCAAGCTTCATTGACTATTGAGGGATTGTTTTCACTCAGTTCAATAAGTGTTTCTGGCATATGTCAGATTCACTTTCTGGTTTGTTTTTTAACTAGGAACACAGATTCCGCTTTTTGTCCTTTTAATTATAAACTGTCTTTGATTCGTTTGACATTGCATCAGCATTCTTTACAGTTCACTTTACCGTAGCACTGCGACAGGTACACCAACATGGTCATTCTATCTAACAATGCTTTGCAATCTGAAAGCAAATTGCAGATATTTCTATAGTGCCTTATCTTAACAAAGGTGAGCATACCGTGCTTTTCAAGATCAACAAAAATGTGTAAATTAAACCCCCAAAATATTATACAAACATGATACTGTATTCCTATCGTGCCACACTTCCATGTATGCACACACACACACACACACACACACACACACACAACACACACACACACACACACACACACACACACCACACACACACACACACACACACACGCACGCACGCACGCACCACAGCACGCACCACGCACGCACGCACGCACGCACGCACGCACGCACGACACACACACACAACACACACACACACACAAACACAACACACACCACGCCCGCACACACACACTGACAGGTAGGAATCTGCCACACGGCATGTGAATAAAACAACAACGAGCGGGTAAGTGGTTATTTGTCTGCCATTAGGCACGTAGCAAAACATAATATCTTCCAGCTCTGTTTAAAGGGTTTTTTACGTTCTTTCAGCTACTTGAAAGGGAGATAATGGGCGACAAACTTGTACGTCTTATGTGTCCTTGGTTGTGTTTCCCTACTGTGTGTGGAGTGTTTTTGTGTTATAGTGTGGTGTGTGGGGGGGGGTGGGTATTGGGAGAGCCGTTATTCGTCCAAATCTCTCTCTTATTATTAAAAAAGATTTTTTCTTTCGAACAATAAACAGGTTTTACAGCCAAAAGAATAGGTGAATAATGTAAATGGAGCTGTCGTCCGAAAGGCGACAAGTCAAAAGTTTCCTGGAACAATTTTGTGGAGACAGCCGCCGCAGCGACCCCTGCCTCTGTTTTAGGACCATCCGTGAAAGAAAGAAAAATCCGACAAATATATTCTGAAATATGTTGCAAATAAAATTGTTTGTGTGTTTGCGGGATGGTGGTATCGTTTTAAATTTGGTTAAATCAAAGCGATTTAGAAACAGAAAGCGTCCAAGGGGCGATGTTCACGGAGGAAGCATCGTCAGTCAGATGTAGGTTTACTTTTGGGGTTTTCCAGGTGCGGTGGAATGCGGATGTCGAGAGACGGAATTTTCGACACCGATTCTTTAAGTCATTTGATGTTTCAGGTTCAAAGACACAACTATAAGCCGGGTTTTCCGGTAAAGATTTAAGTTTAAGAACATAATTTAAAGACAGTTTTAAACGGCGAGAGGTTAAGGATGGTTCATGTGCTTCCACGTGGAGACTTTGAGCAGGCGATGTGCGGAAAGCCCCCAGCGCCATTCACAAGCGTTAGCATGGACAGAGAGAACTACAAATCATGGCGTTGGCATGAACACAAACTGAAAGAGACAGAAAGAATTACAAATCATGGCGTTAGCATGGACAAACACTGAAAGAGAGAGACAGAACGACAAATCATGGCGTTGGCATGGACAAACACTGAAAGAGACAGACAGAACGACAAATCATGGCGTTGGCATGGACACAAACTGAAAGGGACAGAGACACAACGACAAATCATGGCGTTGGCATGGACACAAACACTGAAAGGGACAGACAGAACGACAAATCATGGCGTTGGCATGGACACAAACACTGAAAGGGACAGACAGAACGACAAATCATAGCGTTGGCATGGACACAAACACTGAAAGAGACAGAGAGACACAACGACAAATCATGGCGTTGGCATGGACACAAACACTGAAAGGGACAGACAGAACGACAAATCATAGCGTTGGCATGGACACAAACACTGAAAGGGACAGACAGAACGACAAATCATGGCGTTGGCATGGACACAAACACTCAAAGAGACAAAGAGACAGAACGAAAAATCATGGCGTTGGAATGGTAGTAGTAGTACTACCTTGGTGTTTTACGCCCAGTCAACCATTGCGGTTACATCAGGGCGAAACATATTCTGTTATCATACAGTAATTGTTAAAAATGTGGACACGCTAAAACTAGTATATGTACAATTTTAAAACGAGACTTAAAAGATGAGTAAAAGATAAACATAACCAATAGTCACCTCAAATTTCTTTCAAAAGGTTTAAAATC
>JABMCL010001012.1:857500-865000 GCA_018857735.1 Alviniconcha marisindica
CGTATTTCATTTATCGTTGAAATGCTCTCTTTCACTTCATTAAAATACCACACGTCCAATCACATTTCCAGTTTCAGGGCGCAAGCGGTTTCTGCGTTTTACATTCAGACATCGCGGACAAGAGAGGCACGGAATAAGAACGGTACGTTGCAGGGGAAACGTATCTGAAACCGCATCAGCAAAGTGACGTTTCCTGTTTCTGAAAATGTGTGTGTGTGTGTTTTCTCGATAGTTCCGGCTTTAAAAATGTTAAAGTGGCAAAGAAAAATCAACTTCCCCAGCCCAGAAGATTGCATATAGCAATTTGAGTTTCTCTCCCGTCCACCCAAGAAAGACAGACAAAATATGTAGGTTTATTTTCAGCGATATTTTCGTAGTTAAACAACCCGTTAATAGAACAACTCCAAACAGCGAAAATAGATTGCCGTCGTCTCCTTTTTGTCGTAATTCTCAAAACAGACACGCGTCTCTGTTAACCATGGTTTACCATTCGTGTGTTAACCATGGTTTACCATTTGTGTGTTATCCATGGTTTACCATTTGTGTGTTAACCATGGTTTACCATTAGTGTGTTAACCATAGTTTACCATTCGGCTGCTACCAATACAGATTAAACCAGAACATGTAAAAAAAGAACGCGCGCGCACACACACACACACACACACACACACACACACACACACACACACACACACACACACACACACACACACATGAAATAATGCTTTAAAAAAAATACGACAACACAAACCAACTTTCTTTCCGCGTAAATGATTACTTTGTTTGATGTGGTCCTATTTGTGTGTTTTTAAGGATTTCTGGTCGTCAATTTTGCTTGAAAGTTTTCTACAAATCCGTTGAGTTTTCCTCTGACACCTTTATGTAAAGCTAAACCTGTTGTGCATACTTAACTTAACTCTAAAACTTTGCTCCTGCTCCAGTAATGTCCAAGTCTTTCAGTCACGGTGGTAACATTTCGCATCCAAAGCCGCGGATGCACCCGATGATGAAGTGTGTGATTCGGTTTCTGCGCTGGCGGAATGAGACTCCTGTGGGAGGGGAGGAACGAAGCCGAAAGAAAGGCAGGAACCAGTCCCACTGTCAAACTCGTCAATTCTTGCACAAGACAAATGCAGCGTGTTTGGCAACGTAGACGCCTGCAGCGTGTTTTGGGCCGTGTTTCGGGGCGCCGGGCCCTCGGGGCGTCTGGCTGGAAAAACCGCCCCCGTCAGAAGCAATTAGCCTCATAGACCCATTAAGGGGATGGGTGTCTCAAAAGGGGGACCATCCTCTCGGAGCGGCGGCACTGTTGCCAGTGATCAGTCGGTGGCTTCTTGTCCCACGTTCCACCGGCAGGGACTCGTCCGGCAGGGGTTGAAAGAGTGAACCCCACCCAGTTCTGCCACCGGGGTACATTGCGCTGATCGATGGAGGGATTACGTTTTCATGAATAAATTGACGTGCTAACAAGCTGGCAGAGGTCGGTTAACCCCTGCCTTGTCCTCGGGACGCTGTGAGCCGGGTTGGTCCGGCGGGTCGGCAAATGGTTGGGCTATTGAGCAGAAAGACCTCGGGTTCAAACCGCTTCGTCTCTTCTTACTGTTCAAAAGCTATGGTTTATGGACTTTGTCTAGACTCTGTCTAATTGTGACTTTTGCCCTCACAATTAATAAAACATTAAATGGCTTGAACCTCTGCCCATCTGAATGCAGAATCAGTCTGGTGGTGACAGTGTAGTTTCCCCCTCCTACCTCCCCCCCCCCCCCCCCCCCCCCCCCCCCATCCGCCCGACTCCTAGAAGTTCCTCTGCGCTCCTGTACCCGCCCCGGGTTGCAAGTGAATCGGTGTTAAACAAGTCTGGCAACGACAGCTTCCTACGGCTTCTGGGACGGCATCCGCTGTAAATTGAAACTTATTAAAAAATTATTTTCGTGTGAAGGGAACCTCCTAAAATAAACAGTTCTGATTAGCTTAGTCTGTCTTGGAGGTGATTCTTGAGAGCGAAATAGCACAAACACTTTGAGAAGAGAGAGAGAGAGAGAGAGAGAGAGAGAGAGAGAGAGAGAGAGAGAGAGAGAGAGAGAGAGAGAGAGAGAGAGAGAGAGAGAAGAAGAGAGAGAGCGAGAGAGAGAGAGAGAGAGAGAGAAAGAGCGTACTGTCGACATAACATCAGATGATTATTAGATAAAGTGTTACCAGGTACTTGATATTTTTTAAACGGAAAATTGCTTCCTCGAGCACTGTATCTCCATTCTTACTCTAGTGAAAGATGCAAAGTTTTGGCAATGTCTATTGGCTAAATCACCTTCCACATTATGTAAATCCTTCACTCTGCAAGTGACGAAACCTGCTTTGGCTCTCATTTGTACCTGTCTTTGTAAATGATGCGTTGCTTTGCTGTTGGAGTTCCTTTGCAGTCACTGCAGCGTGGCAAACACGATCCTATGGTGAGCATAATTGAGGAAACTTCGCGCAATAAACATCGCAGCCCTACAGACGAGAATAACGGTTAACTGATTCGTGTACTGCGCTCCTTTGGGGGCTTATTGTTTCCCTTTTATTGTCGGTCGGAAAAGGCCCTTAACTCTGAAGGTACACCCCGCAGGAATAACAGAAACGTGGCGCAATTAACCTAAATGTTCCCAAACTTTCTCCAGTGCGTGTAGGTTTACCGTTTGTGGTGAAAGTGGCATTAATCCGCAGAGAACCATAACACGATTTCCCCAAACGATTTCGGTTTTTCACAAAAGACCAACGTCCAATCCCTTATGACCGCAGTCTGCATCGTGCTCATACTTCTTGTTATACCACTAATACTTTTACCCAAGACTGACGGAAAACGGGACGGTAGACTGACTACAAAAGTAAATTAAGTCCTTGAAACACGCGCCCTCTCTCTCTCTCCGTCTGCCTGTCGGACACACGCTCTTTTTCCTCACACAATCTCCTAACTTTTTCCTCACACAATCTCCTAACTTTTTCCTCACACAATCTCCTAATCTTTCTCTATTGTGCCCTTTGCCTGTCTGTCTTAATCTATCCCGTTAAAGTTTGGACACTCGTTCTAACAGTTGTTTTACGTTTGAATAGTCTGATCAGTTGAAGAATGTCGGCACTTGAACACACTCCAACACTAGCTGGAACCAGATAAGTAGACAATTTGGATTCATGGAGGTTTGTTGGTGTGTGTAATCTGTTTGCTGCCTGAAACAGGGGGTCACCTTGAAAACGTACGCATGTTTTGTATTGTCTGGTTAAGATCAACGTTCTGTTTAACCCTCTATGTGTTTTGTATTGTCTGATTAAGATCACGTTGTTTTGTGTTGCCTGATTAAGATCAGCATTTTTTGTATTGTCT
Source organism: Alviniconcha marisindica (assembly GCA_018857735.1). Classification (NCBI taxonomy): domain Eukaryota; kingdom Metazoa; phylum Mollusca; class Gastropoda; family Provannidae; genus Alviniconcha; species Alviniconcha marisindica. The sequence goes on from JABMCL010001012.1 coordinate 860,859, forward strand.
AATTAAGATCAGCATTTTGTTTAACCCTCTGTGTGATTTGTATTGTCTGATTAAGATCAGCGTGTTTTGTATTGTCTAATTAAGATCAGAGTTCTGTTTAACCCATTGTGTGTTTTGTATTGCCTGATTAAGATCGGCGTTCTGTTTAACCCTTTGTGCGTTTTGATCTTAATTTAGAGAACAAGTAGTCAACTTATTTTTTGTGTGGTTTAAACAAGAATTTATTCAAGACGAAATAAAGATCCAGTGAATGGTTATGAGCTCTTCAACAAGCTTGCTGCTATGTAGCGGTGACTCATTTACATATAGCTGCAAAAAGCACGCACAAATATGGCGCACGAACCATTTCACCAAGCCAACAATAAATCAGACATAACAAAAAACCTAGAGGAAACAAAGAAACAAACAAAACAAAACAAAAAAAGAAGCAAAAACAGCAACAACAAAACGAGTACAAAACTCCAACAAAAATACAAACAGTCAAAAGAAATCGTAGTAGAAAACCACTGTCAGGTAGATAGATTGGCTGGTGGGAGGTAATTTTTAACACTAATTCAGAGGCCAAACAACACAGACATCTGGCATCTAACTCAACAAACACCTGCCGTCATTCTTACTGTGAACCACTGCGGACCCGTCCCGCTGACGGAAATTCACTCCACTGACGAGACAATAGCGTGGAGAGACCCCGGGCATCGTGGGCCTGTTTACGAGTGAAATCACTCTGCCAGAGGCTGTGACACAGACATGGGGCGTCGTTATAAATCAGGTTGTCGTTCTTACGGTGAATCACCGCAGCCCCCTCCCCTTGAGGGAACTTCACTCCACCGGCGAAACAAGAGTGTGGAGAGACGCTGCGGGATCTTGGGCCTGTTTAGAACTTGTTTACGAGTACGAGAGAAATCATCTTGCCAGAGGCTGTGACAAAATTAACGTATGTCCCGCGCGTGCATTAATACCATAGCAGACGCCAGACCATAATGTGGTGCCACAGCGCATGAAAACACGACGCGGAAGGACGTAACACAACACAGTTTACGATGACTGCCCTCTTATATTTGCTCTCCAAATCGAAAGTAAACTTGTGCTACGTGGACCTCACACGTCTACTCCATTGTGACCACCCGAAACTACTTTCAATTTCTGTTTCGAAAACAGGACTTATTTCCATATTCGTACCGGCGAATCACTTCTTTTTCCCCGTTTTTTCTCTTTTTTTCTTCTTTTCTTCTTCTCGCAACAAGTGACGTCTTTATTATCTTTAACAGCTATATTTAACTTAAAGTTTGACCTTTCAGTTTGTGTCCATGCCAACGCCATGATTTGTAGTTCTCTCTGTCTCTTTCAGTGTTTGTCCATGCCAACGCCATGATTTGTCGTTCTGTCTCTCTGTCTCTTTCAGTGTTTGTGTCCATACCAACGCCATGATTTGTCGTTGTGTCTCTCTGTCTCTTTCAGTGTTTGTCCATGCCAACGCCATGATTTGTCGTTCTGTCTCTCTGTCTCTTTCAGTGTTTGTGTCCATGCCAACGCCATGATTTGTCGTTCTGTCTCTCTGTCTCTTTCAGTGTTTGTGTCCATGCCAACGCCATGATTTGTCGTTCTGTCTCTCTGTCTCTTTCAGTGTTTGTGTCCATGCCATCGCCATGATTTGTCGTTCTGTCTCTCTGTCTCTTTCAGTGTTTGTGTCCATGCCAACGCCATGATTTGTCGTTGTGTCTCTCTGTCTCTTTCAGTGTTTGTGTCCATGCCAACGCCATGATTTGTCGTTCTGTCTCTCTGTCTCTTTCAGTGTTTGTGTCCATGCCAACGCCATGATTTGTCGTTCTGTCTCTCTGTCTCTTTCAGTGTTTGTGTCCATGCCAACGCCATGATTTGTCGTTCTGTCTCTCTGTCTCTTTCAGTGTTTGTGTCCATGCCAACGCCATGATTTGTCGTTGTGTCTCTCTGTCTCTTTCAGTGTTTGTGTCCATGCCAACGCCATGATTTGTCGTTTGTCTCTCTGTCTCTTTCAGTGTTTGTGTCCATGCCATCGCCATGATTTGTCGTTGTGTCTCTCTGTCTCTTTCAGTGTTTGTGTCCATGCCAACGCCATGATTTGTCGTTCTGTCTCTCTGTCTCTTTCAGTGTTTGTGTCCATGCCAACGCCATGATTTGTCGTTCTGTCTCTCTGTCTCTTTCAGTGTTTGTGTCCATGCCAACGCCATCATTTTCCACTCTGCCCGCCGAACCTTTTAAGAGGAACCTTGGTGTGATGCTTCCCTGGGACACGAGGGTCGTGTATGCTACACTCGCTGATGAACACAGCAGGGCTAACGATTACTGACGCGAACGAATCTCTGTGTGAAGTAAAGGGATCGTGACACAAACTTAACGGTGTCCCCGGTTGTCGGTTAGCCTCATAAACCTGGCACTATCGCGCCGACAGTCGGATTTCAAATCTCGGTGGAACCTAGTCCAAAAATAAAAGGTAAAGAGAACGCTGATTTAAATGTTTACTTCCAAACACTCCATCACCAACAACCGAAACAGAATAATTAGACAATTTTTATTTCTCATTTATCATCGTTTACCTGTCAGTCCTTTGCGTTTGTGTTGTCCCACTGAAATCAACGTTCTGTTTAACCTTCTGTTTGGACCTTGTTTCAGAACGCAGACAGTCAGCTTTGTTGAATTTAAAAAAAGAATTGGGGTGGGGGTGGGGGTGGGGGGGTTAAGGGGGTTCTCGGTTGAAACTAATTAAAGTCTAGTTTTGTTTTATTTTTCTTAGTTTGCTTTCATTCAGGCTGCTGCAACATCCACAGCATCAAAAATTCTCTCTCTCTCTCTCTCTCTCTCTCTCTCTCTCTCTCTCTCTCTCTCTCTCTCTCTCTCTCTCTCTCTCTCTCTCTCCTTCTCTCTCTCTCAACACCAACATCATCGAAAATAGCTTCAGCCCCATGCTATTTGTGAAACTCAGTGGAATCTTTTTCTTTGAAATCCAGCTTTTGCAGCAGAGTGGAATTAATTCTCTCTCTCTCTCTCTCTCTCTCTCTCTCTCTCTCTCTCTCTCTCTCTCTCTCTCTCTCTCTCTCTCTCTCTCTCTCTCTCTCTCTCTCTCTCGTGTGTGTGTGTATGTATTTTGTTTTGTTTCTGTGTGTGTGTGTGTGTGTGTGTGTGTGTGTGTGTGTGTGTGTGTGTGTTGTGTGTGTGTGTGTGTTGTGTGTGTGTGTTTTGTGTGTGTGCGTGTGTTTGTGTGTGTGTGTGTTTTGTGGTGTGTGTGTTGTGTGTGTGCGTGTGTTTGTGTGTGTTGTGTTGTGTGGTGTTGTGTGTGTGTGTGTGTGTGTGTGTGTGTGTGTGTGTTAGTGTGTGTGTGTGTGTGTGTGTGTGTGTGTGTGTGTGTGTGTGTGTGTGTGTGTGTGTGTGTGTGTGTGTGTGTGTGTGTGTGTGTGTGTGTGTGTGTGTTGGGGGAGGGTTGGGTGGAAGAGCCGACAGATGTTGCTGTGTGAATTAAGACGCAGTCTGTTGACGCGAGGGGCGATTCTGGAGAGCGGGTTCAAAGTGACTGCTAACTGCCTCAGGGCTTAGGACGTCACAACGCGGTTTCCACTTCAAAATTCAATTCATCAACGGTTAAAAATAACGCGGTTTCCACTTCAAAATTCATCAACGGTTAAAAATAACGCTGATTTCTTATGACAGTGCAAAGCATGTGCGAATTTTCGGGCTAAGCCCTTTCTTCAAAGAGACAAAATAACAGTGAAACAAGAGTACAGTGATAAGTGAAAATATTGTACTTATTCGATTGCGGTTGGTGTGTGTTGAATGCCCGGAGTGTCTGGAACAGTGTTGACATGACAGAGCCGTGTAGTGATTAAACAATCAATCAATGTTTTATTTTATGTCTGTTCACAGCAAGTGATATTTGACACAAACAAAAAAGAAGAGGAAAGAACTCTATATAGCAGTAGGTTATACAAAAACTTTCCCACACGACGATGAAAAACCTATTTAACAATAGAAGTTAGGACATCAGATCTATAGGAAATATCTCTGACGTTGTTACACGTGTGGTGAAACTGGTCTCTGAGGCACGTTCGCCACTTTCTGTACGACCTCCTTTGTCACGTCCTCCTGCTTCAACTCGCCCGTCCCTGATAAGC
>JABMCL010001012.1:870000-885000 GCA_018857735.1 Alviniconcha marisindica
CCCCTGTATCTGGCGCGCACGAAGACGCCCCTCGTACCTCTATCGATCAGAGGCATCATGTAGGCCGGCTTTTTCCTGGAGACTGTGACCCGCCACTGCAGGCCTACAACTAGTCTACAGCGGCTGCAAGCTTGTCGGACTTAATGCAGCCACACTTGTGAGGGACCAGCTCCTGGAATCTGGTGATTTCTGTGTTGAGACATTGTGAGGAGAACTGAGCAGGATGGGGCACGAAGGGGCCCGGCACGGGAGCTGCACGGTCCAGTGGTCTCTCGCCGTCTCTCTCCTTCTCGTTTCCTACGGGTGCCGGGGTTCGGATCCCTCTCCGAACCAAAAAAGGTGAGTGATTTACAGACAGGTGCTCATTTGTTGCGGCCGTTTTTTTAATGGTCTCGTTTCGTTGGGTTGAAACGGCCCAAAGAACTGTGAAGGACTAACGTACCTCTGTTCATAAATGCCTCCTTGTTTTCTGTTTGTTTTGTTCCGTTTGTTGTCGTTTTAATGTTTATGTGTGATTTTGTCCGTGTGTTTGTGTGTGTATGTGTTTATTTATGTGCATATCGGAGCGCGCGTGTGTTCGTCATCATCATCAATACCATCACCATAATTGTCAGCATTTTACGATCAATCTCATCGTCATCGTTACTGTCATCTCACACAAAAAGGAAATCCGAGTCACGCTACGCTATGCACAAGCCGTCATTACGCTTTAGCATTCCGTTTTTCTTCCATTATATCCTGCTCGGAAAACTGGTAGCTGATGAAGAAAAAGTGAATGGCAGGCCTCGATTAGAAACGGCAGGCAAATCAAAGTTGCCGAGAAAGGAAACTACTTTACTAAGCTATCTGTTCGACCAGGGGAAAGCCAGACATGTACCAGTCTTTGGCGAAACCAGAAAGAAGACAGACAATGTTAAAAGAGTTTCTTGGTTTAATTTCCTATATAGTCCACTTGGAGGTGGAGTGATTTTTCATGTTTATATAATGCGCTCTCTCTCTCTCTCTCTCTCTCTCTCTCTCTCTCTCTCTCTCTCTCTCTCTCTCTCTCTCTCTCTCTCTCTCTCTCTCTCTCTCTCTGAACCTAAACTACAATCCTTGTCAAATAAAGTTTTCGAGTTCGAATTCGAGTTCGAGTTCTCTCTCTCTCTCTCTCTCTCTCTCTCTCTCTCTCTCTCTCTCTCTCTCTCTCTCTCTCTCTCTCTCTGTAATTTGATATCTATGTATCAGTAGCTTAGCAAGGACTAGTTGTTAGACAGGTTTGTGACTGAACCTAAACTACAATCCTTGTAAAATAAAGTTTTCGAGTTCGATTCTTCTCCTCTCTCTCTCTCTCTCTCTCTCTCTCTCTCTCTCTCTCTCTCTCTCTCTCTCTCTCTCTCTCTCTCTCTCTCTCGTGTTCAGCTTTTGATTTCGGTTGGGCTTTATATTCCTCTGGAAAGCAATCCAAACCGAAGTGGAGAATGTCGTCACAACTCACAACCTGTTGCATCTAGATACTACTGAAAATTCGTGCTTGCACTATATTGTCCTGTGTTTGTTTACATGTTCCATTAACTGTATGTGTCAAAGCAAATTTCCTTTCACAGGACAATAAAATATGTTAGAATACCTGTATTTTTTCTGCTGTGTGACTGTATGCCAAAAAGGCAAAGACGCTGATGGCGATATGATGACCATGAAGATGATGATAATGGTGTGTATTTATTGTTTTAACAATAATAATGTTTAAATCATTTAAAAGAAAAATAACATTTCAAAGCAGCATTGACTGATACGAAAAATCGCTATCGCACACTTCTCTGAAGACGTGGAATCTAGCCTTCCGTCTCAGAATGACGATATGATTTATGCAGCGCAGGAACCTGGCCTCCCGTCTGGCACCTCGCTTGTTGACTGACGAACACACTCAGCAACAACAACAGGAACAAAGTCTGGAGGCGACAGCTCATAAATCTCCACACCCACACCTAGCACACACATGCTATTCATCGCTCTTTCCGCATCTCTGCATATCCTTTCATACGTCATTTCAGCCCGATTCAATTGCATTTTGAACAACTTGCGGATTAATTCCTTGCGAAAGTTGGATCCACTTTGACCAGAGGTCTTGGTCCGTTGCCGGTTTCCACACCAGTGTGGAAAATGCACACCGTTTTATTGCTGCTTGATTTGCCGATTGTACGGTGACTGAGTGCAATGTTTAAACCCCGTCCCGATTGTATCTTGGACTGTTTGTCGGCTAGCAGTCCGCAAAAAATGACTTAATGGGAATGTTATATGCGTCCTACTCACTCTTCTTCTTCTTCTTCTTCTTTCCTCTCTTCCTTACATTTTTCTTTTGATTATTTGGATGTGTTTTCGATAATCGACCTTGCATTCTAAATACCCGATCTGCAACTAAAAGCGAACCTGCTGCCTTCACTGAAAATTTGCGGAAAAAGAGGCATGTGTTCTACTATTACACCATTACTGTTATGTATATTTATGTATTCAACAAGTCAATAATGCAGCGAATACAAATACTATCACACCGGTGTGGACAGCGGAGACTGTTCTTTCCTTTGTTTGCTTGTTCTTGTATGTGTACTGTCAGCTGAGAATTGTCAGCTGAGAACACAGAAAGCTTTCAGCTTTCCTTTGCGGGCAGTGTTCACGCGCGAAACGACAGATCTACAAGTAGACACAGTGAGAATGAAGCGCGGTTGTCAGGCACTTCGTATTGATCACCACTCTGCCGGGGAGGTCTTTGCTGTTCCGGTGTCCCTTTGACAGTGCTGGCCGCGGTCAAGGGGTCTTCACTCCTGCTGTCGGTGCTGACACCTAGTGCTGTGTGCCGCGCCCTCTTTCAGATTACGCTTTCTGTAAAACATTTATCCACGCTGACAGTGGTCACAAATCGTCACGCCATCGACTCGATATGCCATTAGAATGCCAAGTCATCAACTTTTTCACCTCTATCAGTTATGTAGTCGGTCCATCCTTTCGCCAACCGTCTTTCACTACACAAATTTCCTATCCGGAAAAAAACGAGCATCTTTCATCTTAATCACTTAATCACTGTCGCCACAACTGTGTGATTTTCATATTGCTAACATGTTCTTTGGAAATAAACCGATCGAAGGACGATTGTAGACATGTTCTTCAGAAAACAGCCGATCAAAGGACGATTCCTTATCGGGCCTCAGTGGGCATTGGGGCAGGAAGTGGGTCGGGGAGGAGAGGGCGAGGTTGGAGGTGTGAGTCATGGTTCTGTCAGCCGTTAACTGGAAAGTTGAAAGATGGATGCGGTGCTCAAGCATATCGAGTTTTCTTAGCCACCCCTACGCTGGCCCCTCTCGCTGGCTTTATCACTCCTTTACGGAGACGGGAAATGGGAAGAATAAATTTTCGTATTTCCTGCACCAAGAGTTTAATCAACTCTACGTTGCGTTCTCCGCACCATTCCTTACTGCCACCTTGACTTCAGTCAGTGCAGTCTGTTTTTAACTAGACAAGACTTCAGTCAGTGCAGTCTGTTTTTAACTAGACGAGACTTCAGTCAGTGCAGTCTGTTTTTAACTAGACGAGACTTCAGTCAGTGCAGTCTGTTTTTAACTAGACGAGACTTCAGTCAGTGCAGTCTGTTTTTAACTAGACGTATGATCGAGACTTCAGTCAGGGCAGTCTGTTTTTAACTAGGCGAGACTTCAGTCAGTGCAGTCTGTTTCTAACTAGACGAGACTTCAGTCAGTGCAGTCTGTTTTTAACTAGGCGAAACTTCAGTCAATGCAGTCTGTTTTTAACTAGACGAGACTTCAGTCTGTGCAGTCTGTTTTTAACTAGATGAGACTTCAGTCAATGCAGTCTGTTTTTAACTAGACGAGACTTCAGTCAGTGCAGTCTGTTTTTAACTAGACGAGACTTCAGTCCGTGCAGTCTGTTTTTAACTAGACGAGACTTCAGTCAATGCAGTCTGTTTTTAACTAGGCGAGACTTCAGTCAGGGCAGTCTGTTTTTAACTAGGCGAGACTTCAGTCAATGCAGTCTGTTTTTAACTAGACGCATGATCGAGACTTCAGTCAGTGCAGTCTGTTTTTAACTAGACGAGACTTCAGTCAGTGCAGTCTGTTTTTAACTGGACGAGACTTCAGTCAGTGCAGTCTGTTTTTAACTAGACGAGACTTCAGTCAGTGCAGTCTGTTTTTAACTAGACGAGACTTCAGTCAGTGCAGTCTGTTTTTAACTAGACGAGACTTCAGTCAGTGCAGTCTGTTTTTAACTAGACGAGACTTCAGTCAGTGCAGTCTGTTTTTAACTAGACGAGACTTCAGTCAATGCAGTCTGTTCTTAACTAGACGTATGATCGAGACTTCAGTCAAGTGATTGGCGGTGAAGGTTCGGTGAGCAGAAGGAGGGCGAGTCACAGTGAAGAGGCTGCCAGGTCGTACACCAGTTCCAGCAGTCCGGGACTCCCCGTGCCTTCTTCCTTCCCCGCAGTGGGCTACTCTCTGTCCCCTCTGTTCAGAACCCAAAACTGACCAGTATTCTACCCGTAAAGACTGGAGTAGGTCAGAAATTAGCCACGTATGTTTCACCCACTCCCAGGAATTTATTCATTAATTTCGACCTTCCCAGTCCACTCATCTTCATTTTGTTTCCAAATCCTCTCCTTACTTTTTAGCTGCGTCAGTTTTGGCTAACGCAGTTTCTTCGTGTGGGCCGGTGGAATAAAACAGGTCACCCTGCTCATAGTTACACAGGATATAGGCAGGTTCAAGTGATGAGTGCCTACGGAGCATGAATAGTTGCCAAATCCTGTATTACTGTGCACTGCCAAGTGGATCAATATTTGGTTTTTAACCTTGTAACAGTGAATTAGAGACAAACCTGTGATTTAGTGACGTGTGTTTTGAAGTGGTGAAAATAGTTGTGAATGAGTGACTGGTCCTGAGGTGACTCCATGCGGTTGACGGGACGTTCAAATCCAGGATCTAGCTAACCGTACGTCTTTTCCAGCACTTGGTCACAGCTTTAGGGGCAAATGGCTTCTGAACGAAAATCGGGTAACCCTGCAAAAGAGGAGAGACAGAAGGAGAAGAAGAGAAACAGTGGAGAAGATCTGGAGAGAAAAAAAGCGCTGCAAGTATTTTCCTGTTCTGTTTATAACCACAAATAAGCTCTTCTTTCATTCTGTTGATTCACTTTGTTTTTCTTCTGGTAAGCCTACATGCTCGTGTGATCTCAGTGTGAACTTACGTAAAGAAGCTCGACAACAAGAACAAGAAAAACGACAACAACGACGACAATGACGACGACAACAGCAAACAAATACAAGGAAAAAATAAAAGTCAAAAAGAATACAATAGGAAAAAGATGGCAACTATCTGCTCTATTTGCTTGAATGACGACGGTGTGCGTTCATGCTCTTCGTGTTTCTGTAAACGTGAAGCTTGGTTCTCTCCCTTGCCAGAGTTCCCTTGCTGCCGTTTTTCACTGACGTTAAGCAGGGAGTGAGTATCTCTCAGTCAGCACCGATCCGCGAAGAGCACAACGCTTTCATCTTTCGTGACGCGTATTAATTTAATGTGTGTTAAGTGAGTGTAGCTAGTAGGGAATATGCATGTGTTTTTAATGATTGCATTCGTTGCTCCCGATGTTCGCCTGAAATTTCCTTTAAGGATGAATAAAGTGTTGTGTCAGTAAGGCGGACTAGTAAGTCTGACTTGTCTGAGGCCCAGACATCTCCGGATAGGTGGTTGCGGGAACCGACATCCCAGGAGTTGGGAGAAGAGGGAGACATCCCAGGAGATGGGGGAAGAGGGAGACATCCCGGGAGATGAGGGAAGAGGGAGACATCCCAGGAGATGGGGGAAGAGGGAGACATCCCGGGAGATGGGGGAAGAGGGAGACATCCCAGGAGTTGGGAGAAAAGGGAGACACCCAGATGATGGGAGAAGAGGGAGACATCCCAGGAGATGGAGAAGAGGGAGACACCCAGATGATGGGAGAAGAGGGAGACATCCCAGGAGATGAGGGAAGAGGGAGACATCCCAGGAGATGGGGGAAGAGGGAGACATCCCGGGAGATGGGGGAAGAGGGAGACATCCCAGGAGTTGGGAGAAGAGGGAGACACCCAGATGATGGGAGAAGAGGGAGACATCCCAGGAGATGGGAGAAGAGGGAGACACCCAGATGATGGGAGAAGAGGGAGACATCCCAGGAGATGGGAGAAGAGGGAGACATCCCAGGAGATGGGGGAAGAGGGAGACATCCCAGGAGATGGGAGAGGAGGGAGACATCCCAGGAGATGGGGGAAGAGGGAGACATCCCAGGAGATGGGAGAAGAGGGAGACATACCAGGAGTTGGGAGAAGAGGGAGACACCCAGATGATGGGAGAAGAGGTAGACATCCCAGGAGATGGGAGAAGAGGGAGACATCCCAGGAGATGGGAGAAGAGGGAGACATCCCAGGAGATGGGGGAAGAGGGAGACATGGGGGAAGAGGGAGACATCCCAGGAGTTGGGGGAAGAGGGAGACATGGGGGAAGAGGGAGACATGGGGGGAGAGGGAGACTGCCTAAACTGGTCACTGGCGGTCTGGCAGCCGTTGTCTCCAGCAGAAAGGACTGGGCATGACGATGAGCGGCGATGCGAGCCATGACAACGGTCTATCAACTTGTTACCTGCACGTTTACCTCCCTTTATCCAGCTGGTGCCTGTGGATACATTACAAAGTTTAAAGAGGAAGCATGGAGAGCAGCAAACAACAAAAAGACCCGGTCACCAAATATTCGATTTTATTCAAATCAGACGAAATATCAGCCTCTTTTGGGAAGACAGAAAGGAAAAGGAGAAGAAAAATCTTCAGTCAAGTGGGGCAGAAACTCTGATGTGTCTGGTTGTCACAGACACTTGTTTTAAGAGAAAAGGCGACATGAGTGAGTCGGATTGATATTGCGGGCAGTGACAGTCTGACTGGTTCCGCTGAGTGCTGGCCCCTGCTGGACTGGGTTCGCACGGCGTTATGCAACCATCACAGCTGCTTTAGCCTTTCCCAGGCTGACAGTGAACCCCGTCAAGGAGCTATGCACGTGGTACACGAAATTGGCTCAACCCGATTCCTGGAATGCCGCTACTTTGTATCGACAGCGTCGGCTCTCGAGGAAATCATCAGTGTTCTTCAGTTGTGACAGCCAGCTATGTTTTGTTTCCCGCATGACTGCAGCGAAGATGAAGAGGCTCTGACAGTTTTTGTGGTTGCTGCTGCTCATGCGGCCACTGTGGCTCCTTGGCGGGGACGAAAACGGTTACTGTGGCTCCGTGGCGGGGACGAAAACGGTTACTGTGGGAACGTGGCGGGGACGAAAACGGTTACTGTGGGGACGTGACGGCGGTGGGAGGCCAGCTCACGGGTAAAGGGGCGTGACATGGCACCGTACGACTGCTGTCCTGGTCACGAAGCTTCAGTCAAAGGTGACGACGCGACGAAATGTCAGCCTCCGTTGGAAAGACAGAAAAGAAAAGGAGAAGAAACAAGAGAGTTTTGGAGAGTTTGTTAGTGACTGGATTTAACGTCCCGTCAGCCGCACAGGGTCACCTAAAGCCGAAACAAGGAGAAGAACAACAACAAAAGAAAAAGAAGCGACAGCAATGACGTTGACCACTGACTGACCAACGAGAAAGCTAGAAGAGAACCTGCAGAGAGAGCGATGAGCGCAATACAGAATACAGAATATGTTTACGGGGTGTAGCGCTATATAAGTCATTATTATTATTATTAATACAGATTGTCTATGAATAGCATAGGAGTCTGCCTTACGACTGCGTAAGAGATACCAGTAAAATAACACACAGTATAATACACGAACATAAGTACACATAATATGTGTACAAGTTTATGTTCATGTATTACACTGCGTATTATTTTTGTTTGATAATATATAATATATTATAAAACACAGAGTACTTTATCTTTGAGTCTGGAGGGCACACACGCGTCCGAAACAGAGGAATGAAAAGCAGAGTGAGTTAGTTGTTGGATCATATTTTTCCTGCCCAGCACACAGGGACCTCAGGACAAAAGCAGCAGAAGAAACCGACCATAATGATGATGGTGGTGGCGGTGATTTGCCTGCTTCTTCCGTTGCTGTTGCTGCTGATGGTGGTGACTTTTACTGCGTGAATGGATGGGAGTTGGGGGGGGGGGGGTATACTGAAGAGGCAAGGCACATGGAAATGTGCCCACTGAATGGAACTGACCATTTATAGAGTACAACCTGCCTGTGACGGTCTATTCCGCTTGATACAGCTGTGGCCCTGTGGACCATCGACAACCTCACTTGATTGTTTTGAGGCCGGCTGTGACGATGACGAAGTGAGACGGGCGATGAATGATAGGCGCAGAGGCGCCGAGCCTCCATCATGGTTATTTGCAGCGTCAGACGCCTCAGCCGGCGGGGTAAGGAGAGAGACGATGTCTAGTGAGAGACGCTATCTCCCATAATCACGTTTGCATGACGCTTAGCATGTAGCCAGTGGTGTAATACGAGGAGAGATCATGCACAGCCAGAAGGAACGGGAAACAACTGTTCTGACATGGTTTTCCACGTATTGCCGCGCCCCCACACCCCACCCACCACCGACTTCATGTAAATTGTTTTTATTATTTATTATGAACTTCTTCTCTTCGTCATCGTTCCTTTTCTCCTCCTCCTGCTCCTCCTGCTCCTCCTCCTTCTTCTTGTTCTTTTTCTTCTTCTTCCTCCTCCTCCTCCTCCTTCTACTCTCCTTTCTTCTTCTTCTTCTTCTTCTTCTTCTTCTTCTTCTTCTTCAGACTCTGAAGATAATTACATCAGTTTATTAATGAACCAGAGCCGTCCACGTCTTTGTCAAAGAACCAGGTTTTGCCTGGCGACCTCCCCCAATTGCAGCCTCGTGAAGGTCGACTCTTTTTGTCCTCGCCTCGTGAAGGTCAAATCTCTCTGTCCTCACCTCGTGAAGGTCGACTCTGTCTGTCCTCATTTCGCGAAGGTCAAATCTCTCTGTCCTCATGTCGTGAAGGTCGACTCTCTCTGTCCTCACCTCGTGAAGGTCAAATCTCTCTGTCCTCACCTCGTGAACGTCAAATCTCTCTGTACTCGCCCCGTGAAGGTCGACTGTCTCTGTCCTCACCTCGTGAATGCCAAATCTCTCTTTTCTCGCCCCGTGAAGGTCGATTCTCTCTGTTCTCACCTCGTGAAGGTCAAATCTCTCTGTCCTCACCTCGTGAAGGTCAAATGTCTTCATGTCGTGAAGGTAGACTCTCTCTGTCCTCATTTCGCGAAGGTAAAATCTCTGTGTCTTCATGTCGTGAAGGTCGACTTTCTCTGTCCTCATGCCGTGAAGGTCAATTCTCTCTGTTCTCATGTCGTGAAGGTCAACTCTCTCTGTCCTCATGCCGTGAAGGTCAACTCTCTCTGTCCTCATGTCGTGAAGGTCAACTCTCTCTGTCCTCATGCCGTGAAGGTCAACTCTCTCTGTCCTCATGTCGTGAAGGTCAACTCTCTGTCCTCATGTCGTGAAGGTCGACTCTTTCTGTCCTCATGTCGTGAAGGTCAACTCTCTCTTTCCTCGCCCCGTGAAGGTCAACTCTCTCTGTCCTCGCCCCGTGAAGGTCAATTCTCTCTGTCCTCGCCCCGTGAAGGTCGACTCTCTCTGTCCTCGCCCCGTGAAGGTCGACTCTGTCTGTCCTCGCCTCGTGAAGGTCGACTCTTTTTGTCCTGATGTCGTGAAGGTCGACTCTTTTTGTTCTCACCTCGTGAAGGTCGACTCTTTTTGTCCTCACCTCGTGAAGGTCGACTCTTTTTGTCTTCACCTCGTGACCGTTGAATCTCTCTGTCCTCATTTCGTTAAGGTCGACTCTCTGTCAGCCACATCCACATCTTCCATACCGATGAACTCGAGTCGACCACTTCTGTTCTTAGTAGACCATCGGCCTCAGCATCAGACATCCTCCACATCGGCCATCCTCCACATCGGTCATCCTTCACATAGGTCATCCTCCACATCGGTCATCCTCCACATCGGTCATCCTCCACATCGGTCATCCCCCACAGTCATCCCTCATCCTCCACATCGGTCATCCTCCACATCGGTCATCCTCCACATCGGTCATCCCCCACAGTCATCCCTCATCCTCCACATCGGTCATCCCTCACAGTTATCCCTCATCCTCCACATCGGTCATCCCCCACAGTCATCCCTCATCCTCCACATCGGTCATCCCCCACAGTCATTCCTCATCCTCCACATCGGTCATCCCCCACAGTCATCCCTCATCCTCCACATCGGCCATCCTCCACATCGGTCATCCTCCACATTCGATATCTTCCGCATCGGTCTTCCGTCACGTCCGAGATGGGCACTGTTTGCCACTCTGCCTCTGTCCGGAAGTCCGGCTCTGATCCGTCACTGCTGCTGACAGTGAACAGCTCACCAGAGGGCGCCGTGAAGGCCGGGCCACAGCCGGTGCACCGAGTGGCCTCCTCCTGCGGTTTCTGCCACAATGAATCCATTACGCAGGGGTGGAGCCAGCAGCACACCTTTTCTCTGCCCATAGATTTGATATCAACCGTCTTGCTCTGGGTCGCGTCAGACTAGTGTGGAGCTAAGTTAATATTAATCATTGGCAGCCCAAAATAGACCCGGAGCCTCTTTGGACTTGAAAGCGGTTTTATCTGGAGGCGGCAGGCTGTGGGGAGGGGGGCCGTCCTGCGGGGGAAGGCAGCACTTTGATTCGCCACTCAACGGCACGGGAGGGCCAGAGAATAATAATAAAAACTAAAATAAACAACTTTTCAAAGAATCAAACACCTGAAGTTTTGGCAGCTACAAAAACTGATGTAAAGGTGCTGACGAGAGAGAGAGAGAGAGAGAGAGAGAGAGAGAGAGAGAGAGAGAGAGAGAGAGAATAAGTGACCCACGAAGTGTTCAGTCTCTAAGGTTTCGAAACATAAAATGCCAATGATTTTTTGTAGTGTGTACACTTTGAACATAATCGTAATGGAGGGGAAAAACACAGGGTGTTTAGGCAATGGTTTTGGCGATAGTGACAAATCTTATACAAATCACAACCGCTTAGTCGTAGCAGCACTAGTTGCCTTGCCGTTTTATAGGATTAAAAGTGCATGTACTTTTGACAGAAGACGGATCTGTGCACTGAATACAGAAATAAAGACACTGTATTCCTCAAAGGTTAAAAGAAGATTGATGTCAGTGTCATGCCTTCTAGGTTCATTCAACTGTGTTGTTCTCCAATCCCGAGTCTCCAAACATGAGGTGACGAGCGTCACGGTCAGTGAATCAGAGTGGATGGCTCGTTTTGCCCTGACCATGACCTTCACGGTTGACTGGGTCTTCTCCACTGCCCCTCTCTTCACCGAGCAGCGGGTCTTTCAGACTGGCAATGTGACGTGTCCAGCTCACTGACGTCTAGCGAGGAGATGCTGACGTCAGAACGTGACAACAAAGAACCTTGACGTTGCCATCATCAGTGAGGGAATGAAAAACCTTCACATTACCATCATCAATGAGGGAACGAAAAACCCTCACATTACCATCATCAATGAGGGAACGAAAAACCCTCACATTACCATCATCAATGAGGGAATGAAAAACCCTCACATTACCATCATCAATGAGGGAATGAAAAACCCTCACATTACCACCATCAGTGAGGGAATGAAAAACCCTCACATTACCACCATCAGTGAGGGAATGAAAAACCCTCACATTACCACCATCAGTGAAAGAATGGTAAATTGATAAAACGGGCAGCGCAATAAAGTTTAAAAAGTCAATATTTTTGTCCTTTTTTAAATTTCTTAATAGCGTTCACAGGTATGGAGCCATCTCCTGATTAGAGCAGCGGGCGTACCTGCAAACCGCCATGCGGAGTTTGCATGAAGCAACAGCCCAGATAACTAGGACCTTTCGTGCACTCGCCTGTCTCCGTAAGTGGAAAGTGCCGACAGCAATCAGGAGAAACGTGTTTTGTATTTAAGGAATCAGGACTGGATTTTATCAGCACGTCAACCCACAGCGTCAACTCGGAACCAGTGCCAAAGGAAGTCATTTTTATTCCTCTTTTTTTTATTACAGTAATGGCGGAGCAATACCCTGTTAAAAACCAAAGGGGAAAGTCTAACCGTTGGAGGCATTTTTTGCTTCGACAAGAACTGAGGGGCGGGGAGTGATATGTGTGTGTGTGTGTGTGTGTGTGTGTGTGTGTGTGTGGTGTGTGTGTGTGGTGGGTGTGTGTGTGTGTTGTGTGTGTTGTGGTGTCTGTCGTTGTCTTCTGTGTGGTGTGTGTGTTGTGTGATGTGTGTGCACAGTGTTGTGTGTTGTGTGTGTGCTGTGTGTGTGCGTGTGTGTGTGTTGTGTGTACATACGTGTGCACAGTGTGTGTGTGTGTGTGTGTGTGTGTGTGGTGTGTGTGTGTGTGTGTGTGTGTGGTGTTGTGTGTGTGTGTGTGTGTGTTGGTGTGTGTGTGGGTGTGTGTGTGTGTGTGCGTGTGTGTGTGTGTGTGTGTGTGTGTGTGTGTGTGTATGTGTGTGTGTGCGTTCTGTAAACCACCTGCTGCTCTCAGCACAGCGGACAGAAAGACCAGAATGGCGATGGAATGCTAGCGATGAAGCGGCACGGTTTGACGTACGGAAATACATCTCTAGTCTAAAGCCCGTTCTTAACTGGGCGAATGTTTGTTCGCTGAACATACTTCGGACAGTTCGACGAACTATGATTCGTTTCTTAACTGAACTTTTAGTTCGCCGAACATGGTTCGGACAGTCCAAACTTTACTTCGTTCTCAGCTGGCTTGTAATGAGATGCAAGCTTCGGCCCGAACTTGCAGCAGTGAAGAACCTAGCGACACCGTCATCCATTTTTATTTTTATTTTTTCTTCATCCACAGGAGAGCTCTGCTCTCAGCCAATCAGAGGCAATGATCGTCGAATAGGGCGAATGTTCCCAGAACATGTTGAGCGAAGCTTTTTGGACCCCGAATATAGCTTCGTCGAATACTTCCAACTAGGTTCGCGAAGAAACATTCGCCCAATTAAGAACGGGCTTAACACACGAGAGGTTCCAATCCCTAAGGTTGTTCGGGTAGCGGGCCCTGTTGGCGCCATCAGGGTGGGTAGCAAGGCGGTTCGGGTGCTTTTCGGCTGCTCTCCGGATGCCGCTCAAGCGTGTGGTTAAAAAATGATTGCGTGTCAGCTGCTTAATGCGTAGTAGCCTTCAACTTTGTTGACGGCGCTGTTCAGATGTAGACCACGTGCAGTGAAAGCGCTATTGCCGTTGGTGAAACTGCCACGTTGTCGGTCGGCGCGGCTAGGAAGAACGGCTGTTAGTAGGAGAAGAAAAAAGAAGTAGAAAAAGCGTTGAAGAAAAGATTTCGGTTGGTATCTAGTCCAGCACAAAAAGCTCCGCGTTCTTTGCGTTAGTTCTAGATACGTTTGCAACGATTCAGCTGTATTTGTTTGTTTCCCGCTCTCTGCGTGATTAGGTTGGCTTCTGTTGTTGTAGTTGTTCTCTCTCTCTCTCTCTCTCTCTCTCTCTCTCTCTCTCTCTCTCTCTCTCTCTCTCTCTCTCTCTCTCTCTCTCTCTCTCTCTCTCTGCATGATTAGGTTGGCTTTTGTTGTTGTAGTTGTTCGCTCTCTCTCTCTCTCTCTCTCTTCTCTTCTCTCTCTCTCTCTCTCTCTCTCTCTCTCTCTCTCTCTCTCTCTCTCTCTCTCTCTCTCTCTCTCATTATTTTTGTTTATTTGTTTGTTTATTTTTGTAGTTGCCTTTATGTAGCTGGAAGGCAAACCGGCTGCTGGTTATTTATTGGAAAGACCGCATCAGCTGTCAACAGCAACCGCTTTACTACTACTACTGTCACTACTACATTACTACACTGCTGTTACTACTACAGCTGCTGATACTATTTCTACTACTGGCACTACTACATTACTACACTGCTGTTACTACTACAGCTGCTGATACCATTTCTACTACTGGCACTACTACATTACTACACTGCTGTTACTACTACAGCTGCTGATACTATTTCTACTACTGGCACTACTACATTACTACACTGCTGTTACTACTACAGCTGCTGATACTATTTCTACTACTGTCACTACTACATTACTACACTGCTGTTATTACTACACTGCTGATACTATTTCTACTACTGGCACTACTACATTACTACACTGCTGTTACTACTACAGCTGCTGATACTATTTCTACTGCTGTCACTACTACATTACTACACTGCTGTTACTACTACAGCTGCTGATACTATTTCTACTGCTGTTACTACTACATTACTACACTGCTGTTACTACTACAGCTGCTGATACCATTTCTACTACTGGCACTACTACATTACTACACTGCTGTTACTACCACAGCTGCTGATACTATTTCTACTGCTGTTACTACTACAGCTGCTGATACTATTTCTACTGCTGTTACTACTACAGCTGCTGATACTATTTCTACTACTGTCACTACTACATTACTACACTGCTGTTATTACTACACTGCTGATACTATTCTACTACTGTCACTACTACATTACTACACTGCTGTTACTACTACAGCTGCTGATACTATTTCTACTACTGTCACTACTACATTACTACACTGCTGTTACTACTACAGCTGCTGATACCTATTTCTACTACTGCACTACTACATTACTACACTGCTGTTACTACTACAGCTGCTGATACTATTTCTACTCTGTCACTACTACATTACTACACTGCTGTTACTACTACAGCTGCTGATACTATTTCTACTACTGTCACTACTACATTACTACACTGCTGTTACTACTACAGCTGCTGCTACTGACTACTCTTCTACTGCTGTTACTACACAGCTGCTGATACTACTACTGCTGTTACTACTACACTGATCTCCCGCGACTACTACATGATACTACACTCTGTTATCTACTAACTGCTGATACTATTCTACTACTGTCAC
>JABMCL010001012.1:890000-892500 GCA_018857735.1 Alviniconcha marisindica
TGTTTCGGTATTAGACAGAATGGCCGACGACACTAGCATGTCCTAGCCTTAGATGTTTTAATTTTGTAGCAAAGGCAATATTGAATGGATTAACTCTTAGATGTTTGTGTACAAACTCTTGTTTTATATTTGTGTAGGGATTGGTTGTGTGGATTTGACTTGAGAACGATTTTACATGAGAAGAGTTCTGAAATAGGCATTTGTTTATGACAGAGTTGTATATGTGACTATGCGGTTGACAGGCAGTTAAATTCCAGTAACTTTCTGCCACTACTACATGACCCATGGCACTAAGTTTAGAGTTGCCTTGAAGAACGGTTCAGGCGAGCCTTTCGGCGAGATTTCTGTAACGGCAGTCGAGCGAGAAAGCGTCATGGAAATACCTCCGCTATTGGGCGATTCAGCGAAGCTGGTTTGCTAGAGTGAATGCGCTTTGTAATCTTTCGCGCAAGAAGTCGCGAGAGGTCGCAGCGCACTTCCGGGCCGATTTCTGAGTAGGCGTTGCTTCACGCTGTGTATAACAATGGAAGTTGAACCTAGAATCGCGAAGCAGTACAAATGCCAATATTGTTGCAGTTGCAAAAATTACCGTGGAAAGGGGATGGAGGGTGGAAAAAAAAGTGTCTTCGCGTCGTTTTTTGGCTGACCCGAAGATCGCGAGTTCGTACAAAAAATGCGTTTTGGGGCATCCTGTAGCACGAGCAACAAGTTATTGCTTATTGCCAGACACATTATGACTACGGGCCTCCAAAAATGCCTTTAAAATTGGCAGTGTAAAATTCGCAAATTCTCTGTCACCGCCTTCCATTGTGCAGAAAGTACGCACCGGAAGTAAAAGCAGCCAAGGGACCTAAGCGATGCCGGGCAAAAGTCAAGGGAGTTAACAACCCCGCCTGACTGAACCGCCCAATACGCACCGCTAAACAACCAACCAAGGCCAACGCAGCCGCACCCATGGTATCGAGACGCAGCACGTAAAACACGTTGTGAACAGACCCACTGCAATGAAGCAGATGTCTCAAACCGTAACCGAGTTTCTGCACGAACCCTACACCGAAATTCTGTTCAGTAATGATCTAATGATAGACTACACAACACCTTCATTCACCATCTCCCTTACACAATATCTCGCATCCTGGCATTCACAATTATTACACGATACGGGTTTTCAGCCACGCCCTCTAAGCCGTTAGCCATGATTGAGATATCCGCTCCAAACCTTTCTTGTCGCCTCTCCATCATTGCTCCTGTCTGCCTCGGGGCTTTAGTCTCTGTAATTTGTCTCTCCTCTAATGGCTAATGTGACGGGGCGGTTTTCTTTGAAACTCTACCTCCATACGTCGGCGGGAGGTCAGTGAATGACTACAACTCGGTGAACTGCCTCCCGGGGCTCATTTACACTCTCACTCTGTCAGCCCTGCGGCGCCATTCACCCGGAGTCTGACACCTTCCCTCCTCCGTCACGGGCGACTGGCGCTGCGGCTTTGCTGCTTCAGCCGTTAATGCCTCCGCCACGTGCCGACGGTGCCGTGGGTTTGCGCTTCGTTCCTCACCGGCGCTGTCTCAGAAAAAGGTTAACAAATTAGACGTCCGTGCTAAGCTCGCACTAGGTAACACCTGCCTGGCGCGGGTTTACCTTTCTGACACGGGCAAAATGGCAGTGCGATTCTGGCGTCGAACCCATAGCGTGCTGCATCCGTCTCTTTATTGGCCAAAGCAATGCATCAAAGTCCTTCTCTGGATTGTTCAGAGTAATACATCGAAGTCCTTATCTGGATTGTTCAGTGTAATACATCAAAGTCCTTCTCTGGATCGTTCAGTGTAATACATCAAAATCCTTCTCTGGACTGGTCAAAGCAATCCATCAAAGTCCCCTGTATTGCTCAAAGCAACACACAGAATGCTTTCTCTTTAATGTTCAAAGCGGTACATTAATCTCTCTTGTGGAATCGAAACTGATTTATGGGCAAAGGCCTACGTCACCGCCCCGAAGACTAGCTATCTGAAGAAACTACAAAGCCTAGACAGTCAAGCAATTAAACTTGCTCTCGGAATACCAGTACACGCGAACACCTTAGGGACATAATTATATATTTATAGTTTTTGAAGTGTGTTCCAGATTGGCCAGATTCGGTCCAAAATCAGTAAAGTGAGTATTAACTGGAATGGTAAACCTTCTATATGTTCTTTGACGCACCTTTCGGGTGAGTAAGTGAGTGACTGTTTTCTACGCCCAGTGAAGTAGGACGGGTGTATGGGGGCGATCCTGTCGGGCCCAGCGGTGCGTCAGTAAAGGCCGATAAATCCGGTCAGCGATCGATGTGTTCCTTTTACAACACACAAGCCGATGTTTGCCACGCGGTGGTCAGAAACATAATCAGCATTTATGTGTGCTGGTTATTTTGTGACAAAGGTTTCGGCAAACAGTGGCTTCTTCCAATGACCTAAATCAATACCAGCAGATCGATTTCTTCCGTCTAGCCCAAGAAAACCTCGGATT
>JABMCL010001012.1:897500-900000 GCA_018857735.1 Alviniconcha marisindica
TGTTATCACTGCTGTTATCATAGTTATCGTTATCATCTTTGTTCCATGCAAATTATCCCTCTATTCGTATACAGCAACAATAAAATCTGAATGTAAAAAAGAAACGCACTGGTTTCCAATCACTACTGCGGAAATGCTGGCCACCTGTAACCTCTGACATGACACCAGATTGACGCTGCGCCACAGAAGACAGCCGTGTGTGCGGTGTGCAGACACCTCTGTGTGTGGTGTGCAGACACCTCTGTGTGCGGTGTGCAGACACCTCTGTGTGCGGTGTGCAGACACCTCTGTGTGCGGTGTGCAGACACCTCTGTGTGTGGTGTGCAGACACCTCTGTCTGTGGTGTGCAGACACCCTCTGTCACATGTGCGGTGTGCAGACACCTCTGTGTGCGGTGTGCAGACACCTGTTCGGTGTGCGACACCTCTGTGTCGGTGTGCAGACACCTCTGTGTGCGGTGTGCAGACACCTCTGTGTGCGGTGTGCAGACACCTCTGTGTGCGGTGTGCAGACACCTCTGTGTGTGGTGTGCAGACACCTCTGTGTGCGGTGTGCAGACACCTCTGTGTGTGGTGTGCAGACACCTCTGTTTGTGGTGTGCAGACACCTCTGTGTGTGGTGTGCAGACACCTCTGTTTGTGGTGTGCAGACACCTCTGTGTGTGGTGTGCAGACACCTCTGTGTTGTGGTGTGCAGACACCTCTGTGTGTGGTGTGCAGACACCTCTGTGTGCGGTGTGCAGACACCTCTGTTTGTGGTGTGCAGACACCTCTGTGTGTGGTGTGCAGACACCTCTGTTTGGGTAGCACTCTGTCGGTGTGCAGACACCTCTGTGTGTGGTGTGCAGACACCTCTGTTTGTGGTGTGCAGACACTCTGTGTGTGGTGTGCAGACACCTCTGTTTGTGGTGTGCAGACACCTCTGTTTGTGGTGTGCAGACACCTCTGTGTGTGGTGTGCAGACACCTCTGTGTGCGGGGTGCAGACACCTCTGTGTGCGGGGTGCAGACACCAACAGAGAGTTCACGCTTGACACTGTCAGGGTGTCTAAGCCGCCGGCCATTAGCACTGTCGCTGGTGACACCTTCATAACTGCCGCCGACCCGGGAGGCCCTGGTACTAATGGATTGGTTCTCGGTCCTTTGGGGCCGGAATTAGTGCGTTGATGGTCAACTGATTTTCCGGGTGGCTCGGGGGGTCTCCTGGAATCGCGTGCACTTGATGAACCTCCGGCAAGGTCGATGATGATGACGAGTAACCCACTAAAGATGGCGCCACGGCTGATCCTAGAGGACGAAATGTTGTATGAGATGGAGGAGGTCGCCTAGCCTTTATAACCAGCAGCATCTTCTCTTCTTCTCTAATCGTTCTGGTGCCAACAACAACAGCAACAAAAACCATCAGAGCTGTCAATAAAGTACGCGTGCATCTCTAGTGGTGAAGGTAAAATTCAAACTGAAAGTTAATCGATAAAAATCAGTCACCGTCTCTTTTTAAAAGGAAAGCAGCCAAGCCATAGCTGGAACCGTCATCAGTGTACGATAAAGCGATCAGCCTGATCGTTTTTCACCCCTCCCGATCTACCTGCCTGCTTTTAGACCCCAGACGCTAATTAGCGACTCTCTCTTGCTTTGAAGTCATCAAGGAACAACATCCGGTCGTAAGCAAAGAAGAACAAACGGCGCTAATAGATTGACGCTAGTCAGGAACAAAAGCGCTGTGCCTGGCAGTACCGGCTGACCGCACAGTGATCAGCTGGGAATTGTTATCGGTCCTGTTCACACCGTCTGCAGAGTCGGCCAACAGAGCCGCGAAGCGCAACAGTTACACGGTGCATCCCGCCTGGAAACTGCACACTTTCTGCAATTATGATTAGGGATTGTAGCGGGGTCTGAGAGTGCCCTTTTTCAAATGAGCCCTATCATGATTACTGTCGTCTGACTGCGCAGAGAATCCCCATGTTTTTGCTGCCCTAGGCGCCAGCTCCTGAAGCTTATCTCAGACCGCGAGTCAAAGCTGCAGAGCTTGCCCAGTTTATGCACGCCCATTTATCGATGGCAGGGATAATCAACATAATAAACTGCACTTTCCGGCAACAGGGCAGGCGGTAGGGTGGTGGGGCCTGCCTGCTCCAGGCAGTCTCATCACAGACAAAACGAAACGTTTGATTAGAGATAATTCTTGCACAACTTCCGCAACACAACGAAATACTCTCCTCTTTGGGGATAGGTGTTATTTCTGATAAACTAGAATGTTGCGTGCATCAACAAAAATTTCACAGGGGTGAAGTATTCGCCGTCTAGACATCGTGGCGCCCAGGTTATAAAAAAATCAAATAAAATTGGGAGGTGAATAAATCTCGCAGTATAGCGAGACAAAACGCGTTAGTGTGCAGGCCACACTCTTACATAATCAAACTGAAACCGAAGTCCTATACTATCCAAGACATTGGAAATACATTCACATGCTGGGTAGCACTGCTCCTGCTAAATATTCCCCCG
>JABMCL010001012.1:902500-910000 GCA_018857735.1 Alviniconcha marisindica
TCTAGTGGTTTGTGTCGTGTCTTTGGTCTAACCGTCGCCAGACCCAAACTCTGATTGTTCTACGTACGTCTTCAGCTGCTTTTTTCTTTTCTTTTTTCTTTTTTGCGGTTCGCGTAGTCGCTCTATTCATCGGCTTCATCTGCATGAGAAAAACCTGGACTTTTTTTCATCCTTTTTTTCTTTTTTTCTTTTGCGCGACGCAGCCCTTTGATGCTACCCGTGGCAGTGCTTCTAGCAGTCAGTGTGGGTTTGTGAGCTGCAACCGTTTAATGTCTGCAAAACGTATTTGTTGTGCCTTTCTGTTCTGATTTGAATGATAATCTGTATGCTTTTGCAACAACACTGTCATTGTTTTGGTAGATTCATGCTGGCCCGCTGAAGTATTAAAGAGAGAGAGAGTGAGAGACAGGCAGGCAGGCATGCAGGCACAGATATATAGATAGACAGATAGATAGATAGATAGATAGATACATACATACATACATACATACATACATACATACATACATACATACATACATACATACATACATACATACATACATACATACATAAACAGATAGAGACATAGTATGTCTATCTTATATCTGCTGTGTGGGGTGGACTAACCGTGCTACCAGCCCACACTGGGAACCCATAAGGGAAACGAGCTCACGCGGAACTCCTCAGGGAACTCTCGTCTACCGCTCAGCTTGCTCAGCGAGTGTGGACTGTTCTCTGGCCGGAAAGACGAACTGGTACGCCCGACTTGATCTCCACGTGGAGGAAAGCCACGGCGGGAAATGATTGGTCGAACCAACCCCGTAATCGTGGCGAGCGGCTAAATCCACCACGACCACAAAGCCGCCGACTTCCTGTGAAGCATGACGTCAGTATCAGCCAGATCCGTGATGTCGTCCCAGTGCTCGCAGCCCCTGCTTTGTTTTCTACATCACACACGCAGTTGTGGATTTTAAAAAATTCAACACCTGCCACGAACAGCAGATATTTTTAAGAGACAGAGAGAGAGAAGAAGAAAGAAAGAACGAACGAGAAAGCCTCAGCCGACATCTGCAAAAGTTAGCCAGATGTATAAAACGGCACTTTTCTTACTCGTCTATCCGTCATAAGGTCCCGAGGTGTTTATTTTCCCACATTAGATGGCAAAAATAAGCACTTCACCGTCAGGCGCCGCACCGTGAAGAAACAACAGCAGGCAAACTGCCTCTTTAACAAGCCGCTCTTCGTGCAAATTTGACACCAGCCACTTGCACGTAAGGACGGGTTCCGTCACTGCTGGAGCCGGACAAAACCGGATCATTACGCAGCCACTGGAGCGGATTAAGGGTGAGGGGGGTGGGGGGGGGGGGGGGGGCAGTTGTCCGAGTCATGATCGCGGCCCCCTTCACCTCCACCAGAGACACTGCACTACTTGCTGTACCGGCTGTGCTCCACCCAAGCCGGATCCACAGCGGGGCACGGCGGAGGCAGAAAGGAAGTTTTTCTCTCTGTTCAGGGAATCCACAGCTGTCCAAGTTGTGTTTTCTGTTGTTTGTTTGTTTGTTTGTTTGTTTGTTCGTTTGTTTTTGTCTGCTGCTAGATCCCCCGTCCCTAATCAACCTTGTGGTCTCTGTGGACGTTAAGCACCATGTTTACTTACTGCTGCCAGGGGTGTGGTGTGTGATTCGTTCTGCTGCTAGGGGTGTGGGGTGTCTGATTCATCCTGCTGCCAGGGGTGTGGGGTGTCTCTGATTCATCCTGCTGCCAGGGGTGTGGGGTGTCTGATTCATCCTGCTGCCAGGGGTGTGGGGTGTCTGATTCATCCTGCTGCCAGGGGTGTGGGGTGTCTGATTCAGCCTGCTGCCAGGGGTGTGGGGTGTCTCTGATTCAGCCTGCTGCCAGGGGTGTGGGGTGTCTCTTGATTCACTCCTGCTGCCAGGGGTTTGGGGTGTCTGATTCATCCTGCTGCCAAGGGTGTGGGGTGTCTGATTCAGCCTGCTGCCAGGGGTGTGGGGTGTCTGATTCAGTCTGCTGCCAGGGGTGTGGGGTGTCTCTGATTCAGCCTGCTGCCAGGGGTGTGAGGTGTCTCTGATTCAGCCTGCTGCCAGGGGTGTGGGGTGTCTCTGATTCACCCTGCTGCCAGGAGTGTGGGGTGTCTCTGATTCAGCCTGCTGCCAGGGGTGTGGGGTGTCTGATTCAGCCTGCTGCCAGGGGTGTGGGGTGTCTGATTGAGGGGCTCTCGGTTCAGTCTGCTTCACTTTCCCCGGTTCCCTCACAGCAGTCCGCGTTTGTTTCGTCCTGATGTGACCTCGTGGGTCTGATGTAACCTTCGTGGATATCACTGGCGGGAGCTGCCACAAGTATTATTTTTGTTACAAAAGTTTTGTCGCGACAAACACGTGTTTTTGTCGCGAGAAACGTAATTTTGTCGCTACAAAAGTTTTGTTGCGACAAGCTTACTTTTGTAAAACACGTCTTTTGTCGAGGCAAAAGTAT
Organism: Alviniconcha marisindica; assembly: GCA_018857735.1. NCBI lineage: Eukaryota > Metazoa > Mollusca > Gastropoda > Provannidae > Alviniconcha > Alviniconcha marisindica. The sequence continues at coordinate 904,976 of JABMCL010001012.1, forward strand.
GCTTGTCGCGATAAACATGTGTTTGTCGCGACAAATATTTTTCGCGACAAAAGTTTTGTCGCGACAATAATTGTACATGTGGCAGCTCCCGCCAGTGATACGTGGGTCTGATGTGACTTTCGTGGATCTGATATGACCTTCATGGGTTTGATATGACCTTCAAGTTCACTTGGTGTTAAATATTAAGTATCGAAAATATATACATTCTTATGCTTGTGCTTGATCAGTTTCGAGTGTGGCGTGATTTCTCGTGCTGTGTTTGTGTTTAGATTGAGCTTCTTGATCTGACGTGAGTGTGCTTTTAGACGTCAGGAGAGCGTTTTGAATGTATATCGACTTGTGACAGTGAGAGTCCGTCCTCAGATGGCTCCTTGCGTTTCGCGGTTTTGTGTTTGTTTCTTTTCAAATGAATCTACGGCTCGAACGTGTTCTGTTTTCATGTGAGAAGCAATTTTTTTCTAAAGAGGCTATAGCGTGTATGGACAGAACCCCCAAACGACAAGAAAAAACAGACACAAATATGACAGAGCGACATAAAGGAAAATGCTTCCATTATATAATCACTTTCGGCAGTGAATCTTTCTTGTGCCTTTGCCTAAGAGTACCTCCACTGAAAAATTAAATTAAAAGACATTACATAATGCTGCGCCACCAGAAGCTGGTCGCTTTATTCACGTTTCTGTCCGTTTTCCTGTTTGACTGTTTAACTGTTTATTGTTTTCCTGTTTGACTGTTTAACTGTTTGTTGTTTTCCTGTTTGACTGTTTAACTGTTTATTGTTTTCCTGTTTGACTGTTTAACTGTTTATTGTTTTCCTGTTTGACTGTTTAACTGTTTGTTGTTTTCCTGTTTGACTGTTTAACTGTTTATTGTTTTCCTGTTTGACTGTTTAACTGTCTACTGTTTTCCTGTTTGACTCTTTAACTGTTTATTGTTTTCCTGTTTGACTGTTTAACTGTTTTTTTCCTGTTTGACTGTTTATTGTTTTCCTGTTTGACTGTTTAACTGTTTTTTCCTGTTTAACTGTTTGTTGTTTTCCTGTTTGACTGTTTAACTGTTTGTTGTTTTCCTGTTTGATTGTTTGACTGTTTATTGTTTTCCTGTTTGACTGTTTATTGTTTTCCTGTTTGACTCTTTAATTGTTTACTGTTTTCCTGTTCCTCACCATGGGTCTCTGCCCACAGTCGGAACCCGTCTCCATGACGACCAATCGTCAGTTATGGACGCCTCATCCGTGTTCCAGACTCCAACATCTTTCGCATCTTTAGCCACGCTGTCTGTGCCTTCATTAATTGTTGGCCGCCGCCAATCAGCGTTCCTCTAGCCTCGTTTGTCAAGGGAAGGACTGAAGGCAGGAAACGAGCGGTAGCCTCATGCCCGCACATCTGCATGCCCATCATTGCGTCCCCCCCCCCCCCCAACACCCCACCCCTCCCCTCTTCCCACCCCACCCCACCATCAGTGTGTGTGTCTGTATCTGTGTGTGTGTGTGTGTGTGTGTGTGTGTGTGTGTGTGTGTGTGTGTGTGTGTGTCTGTCTGTCTGTCTGTCTGTCTGTCTGTCTGTCTGTGCGTGTGTGCGTGTGCGTGTGCGTGTGCGCGTGTGTGTGTATGTGTGTGTCTGTCTGTCAGTGTCTGTCAGTGTGTGTGTGCTTGCGGCGTGCGTCTATATACTTGTAGTATGAATCCGTGTGTGCATGTATGTGTGTGTGGGGGGGGGGGGGGAGGATATGCTTGTGCGTGAGTGTCTTTGAAAGAGGGAGAGTGAAAGAGGGAGAGTGAAAGAGGGAGAGTGAAATAGGGACAGAGAGAGAGAACTCGAACTCGAAAACTGTATCTTACAAGGATTGTAGTTTAGGTTCGGGCCCCAGTACCGCTAAGCTACTGATGAATTAAAAGAATTCAAGGCATCACGTAGATACATTATGAAGTATGAATGAATGAGCGGAAAATTATGCATGAAGTATACGAACATCCATACATGCATACAGTGCATACATCACTCTCTTAGACATTTATGTATATGCATACAACCAGTACAGAGAGGGGGGGGGGAGAGAGAGAGAGTTCAGTTCTAGATGGTATCTATGCGCTCGGTAAAGCCCATAATTATGCGTTCCACCCCGTCTCCCATAGCTTTCCACAAGTTGCCTTTGAAATTTTAAATGTCAATAGAGAGAGAGTCACTCACACACACACACACACACACACACACACACACACACACACACACACACACACACTCACGCACACACACACACACACACACACACACACACACACACCACCACACACTCACGCACGCACACCACACCACACACACAACCACACACACACAACACACACCACACACACACACAGCAACGCACGCACACCACGCACGCACGCACGCACACACACACACACACACCACGCACGCACACAGCACCACACACACACACACACACAACACACACACACACACACACACACAACACACACAAACACACACACACACAACACACACACACACACACACACACACACACACACACACACACACACACACACCACACACACACACACACACACACACACACACACACACACACACACACACACACACACACACACACACACACACACCACACACACACACACACAACACACTACACACTACCATCACACGCACGCACACACCACACACACACAACACAACACACACACACACACACACACACACACCACACACACACACACACACACACACCACACACACACACACACACACACACACACACACACACACATACACACACGTACGCATGCACGGACAGGCAGAGGGGTGAAGGTCCTCTGTGCACAGTCGTTGAGGCGAGCATGTGGAACAAAAACTCTGAAATCTCAGCATTGCCTCAACCCCCACCACCCACCCCCACCCCCCCTCCCACCCCACCCTCAGCAACTACCACCACCCACGTTCAGCTTCCCCCACCCCACCGCCTTCCCTCTCCGATAGGCAAAAAAAGCCAGGCGAGAGCTTGGATTGAGTTAATCAAGGGGAGGTCATGCCGGGGTCAGCTGCTGGTCCGGTTATCTTTCTCAACCCAACCGTACCGAGTTGCCTCCCTTGGTGTTTTTCAAACGCCCCGCGATGAGAAGACATCAATCCTTCAATCAAAAGGACAAAAAGCATCGAACCTGAAACGACGGGCCAAGTGAGATTTGGATGCTGGCAGCGATAAAAATAGTCATTATACAAAAACAAATTGTTCCAGTTTCTGAAGACTGTGACAACCATCCTCTAAAAAGTGTGTGTTTGTGGGGGGTGGGGGGGGGGGGGGGGGGGGGGGGGGGGGGGGTAGAGGGGGGGGGTCTGCCATGGAACGCAGTCTTGTAATGACCGCGAACACGAGGTTTGTATATTTCCAGTGCAACAGTTGTGTGTTTTCCTTCTAAGGCTGGAGTATCGCCTTTGAAGCAGACTAGCATCAGGTCAAGTCAGGCGTCATCCCGCGCTTCGTTTGTGAATGTTCTTTAACATGGCCCACAGCGCAGTTCACTTTGATGCTGCGGTTTGTAACACAAGTTATCTGTCAATAGCAGTACTGTCTCTCGTCTTTTATCTGGAAGACCCGAAACTGACAGATGTGATCTGGGTCGTACTGTTCATCCACTCCTGTTCAAGGCTGGGGCCTTCCGAGGCGTCAAGCTACGTTTGAAGCGCACACCACTCCTCTTCCGAGATTCGACATTGAAACAAACAGTGATTAAGACTTTGAATTGTGATTCGATGTGGTCTGAAACAGACTGATGCCCTGGGCGCTTCCGTGGAGTCAGAGACTGTAGATAGTCTACTATACTGCTTCGGATGGCATCAACAAACAGGGGTCCAGAGGCAGTAGATAATATACTGTGGAATCAACAAACATAATAATAATAATAATAACGTACGTTTATCATGCGCTCATCAACGCCCTGAGCGCTCACATGATACATATTAATCTAAATCTGTTCTATACACATGTAGAGCACAGTCCTACCAAAACAATTTACATAAAGTATTATACGGGAACACACACACACACACACACACACACACACACACACACACACACACACACACACACACACACACACACACACACACACACACAATGACTGTAGCAGAAACTGAGTATTGACAGTTTGGGCGAGATCTTGTGGGAGTAAATTCCGAATGTGGGGTCCAAAGCAAGAGACGGTCCGAAAGCCACGAGTCTTGTGTTTGTGTTGTTGGAGTTTCGGCACGCGGGTGTCAGAAGAGGAGAGTTGTTTACGAGATGGAGTGTAGACATGTGGCAGTTCAGAGAGGTAAGCAGGACCAGAACCATTTATAGCACTGAAACACGTACAAGCGACTTTATACAGATTTTTATGACGTGCTTCTTCATGCACACTTTTAAGTCAAGAATGAATCCAAGGTTCCTAGCAGAATCAGAGAAGGGGATGTTGTGAGAGCCAAGAGTAATCGAATCGGGGAGGGGAACGAGGGAAGGTTTCATGGAAGACGAAAAGGGAAAGAGAAGAGCTTCTGTTTTGCGGTCGTTAAATCTGAGCTGAATTTCGGTCATCCATATTTTTATTTTTTTGTCGTCTGTGCATGCATTGAGTTCTTTGGTGAGGTTGGTCACTTCACTGAGAGGAGCGGATTTCTGGAGCTGTGTGTCATCTGCGAAAAGCTGATGGTTTACAGAGTGGTTAGCTATGATATCGGAGAGAGGCGTAATGTACGGGATGAAGAGAACGGGCCCCAGTACTGAGCCTCCCGTTACAAATGTTACATGTTCCCCCTACTTGCATCCGTTCAGTAAAGTGGGTTGTTGTTTTTCAAAGTGGTGTCGGTGTGGGTTCGGTGGGGTGGGTGGGCAGGGGGTAGGGGGCGGTTGTGTGTGTGTGAGTGTGGCGTGGTGTGTCAGTGTGTGTGTGTGTGAGTGTGGTGTGGTGTGTCAGTTGTGTGTTTATGTGTGCAGGCGCGCGCGCGTGTGTGTGTGTGTGTGTGTGTGTGT